>JABKKP010000333.1:0-45016 GCA_013624355.1 Fusarium caatingaense
CCTCACCTCCCCATCTTCAATCCCCTCACCAACCCCCAAATGCTCCAACGTAACAGCCACCACACTCTCCATAAGTCTCTGAGCCAACTCCCCCGCATAACCCTGCTCATAAAAAGCAGGCGTCTCATTGACCTCCAACAACCACGCCGTTCCTTTTGTATCAACTAGAAAATCGATTGCGAAGAGCTCGTAGCATTTATCGAGTGGTGTGAATTTGTCGGCCATTGTTGATGCGGCTGCGAGGAGAAGTTCGGAGGATATTTGGCAGGCTTGGTCGAAGACGGATTCTTTCCAAGAGCCGGGTAGTAAAGTGTCGTCGAGTTTCCAGAAATCCCGCATTGATTCTTTGCTTGTGAACTCTTCCTCGTCTTGGAGTGCAGTATTCGTCAAAGAAGACTTGAGACTCGGGTTCTTCCATGGTGGCTCATAGTCATCCAGCGCCAGTAAAGCCAGCATTTCGTCAAAGACATGTACTTTTAAACGACCAACAGAAAGAACGTAAGCGCGAACATGCCATTTCCGTCCGTCGATGGGAGGAATAGAGACGATGTACTGCTGCGCGACGAACTCTCTTAGCAGAGCGGATGGGATACGTTCGTTTTCGCCAATGGTGAGATTTTGGATCTTTTCGGCGTCGCTTATATCTTGCTTCATGGAGAGTTTGCCGGTTGCTGTGATGAGGGCGTCTAGAGAGTTGAGACCTGGTGCTGAGAGACTAGGATGGAAACCATCTGAATCTGTATCACTTTCATCTTTTTTGATGACTTCAGTTTCCTCCTCCTCTTCTTCTTCTGAGATATCGGCGGCAAGTTCAAGATTATCAGCCAACTCATCAATCGTACTGAAAATGCGAATTCCATGACCACAGTCGATCATCGCCGGTTTCAAAATCCACCAATCTCTTTCCGAAGGGTCTTTACTCTCGTTATCCTCCAACGAGTAAAGCAAAGTTAAATCATCAGCCGCAGCAAGTGCATCTTCAACATACTCGGCATAATCCAGCGATAGCTGCACAGTTGCAGGACTATGACCCTTGAGAATACTATCAGGTCGTTTGGTAACCCAATAATCCACCACCTTGGCCATATGATCCTTTCGCGCGAGGGCATCGCTATTGGGATATGCATTGAGAAGACCATGCTTAGCCCTGTTCAGTACTGCGAAGTGATGATTCAATTCCCAGCCGTTGAGCAGTTGGAAGACCGTTTCGACATTTTCGGGAATTTGGTGGAAGTCGTCGTAGAAAATTGCATGGGAGACGTGACGTTTGATGCAGGCTTTGATATGCTCGTCAAGCCAAGGATTGGCGCTGTGGACGTAGACGTGCATTTTATCGGATTTCTTCTGGAGGTAGTGAAGCCTGACGAGGAATAGATACACGAGCGACTCTCAATTCCATGTGAAGTTCTTCAGTAACGAAAATCATCAAGTACGTACTTGAATGAGAAAGGGAAGGTCGATCTGTACTGTAAAAAGCAACCAGCGACAAGACAAGCCTTTTAAACCGCATATCAGCAGCTTTCATTTACAGACTTTACAGAAAAAAAAGAATCTTGTTTACTTGCCAAGCCAAAAAGTTCCACAGGCTTTATGATATTTGGTGGATTTTATTGGACGTTTTGTTGACTTCACGTAAGTGATATCATCAAGTTCATGATATTTGCCAAAATGCATGATCAAAGGTCGTGCTCACCGTTTCTTGTCAGGGGTTTGGACCAGGGACCCAATTCTTGGATCATCGATCTAATCCATGCTATTTCCGAGTTTTTGGCAGGAAGAAACGCGGTAGAAGGATTTTTCATGCAGTGACGTGAGTCGCGTATCATGTTGAGTGATTCTTGGCAGCAGGGTTGGGATGACAAGACAGGACAAGGCTGGCTTTAATGTACTGGAAACATTGGTCTTTTTTTTAGGGCAATTTGTTTCGAGACGAACTTGACTCCTGTCAGTTTGATGTAGAAAATGAGATTCGCTATTTTATGTCATCTATTCAGTCGTTGTTTTAGATCCATTTTTCCGCCCCAGGAACAGGAACACCTATCCCTAACCGAGCCTCATCTTCCAAACCACGAGGATACTGTCGTCTCAAACTCGGTCGAAAGTTGTTATGTCCAAGACTTTTTGAAGGTCTATGAATGTGTAATAACGCTGAATGGTATCCATCAAGTTCATTGCCCCGATCAACAACAGGCTTTCCGACTAATTGAAAACTGTCCGTCTTGTTAAACGGCAATTTGCAATCATCTGAGACCGCAATGGTGGTGTCATCTGAGATTTGCGGACTGGGTATAGAGTTGATGGGTTCGGATGCTTGTCGTCGATTTCGTTTTGTGACTTGTCTTTTAAAACTTTGCATTGCATCTTTTCGTAGAATTTGCGCGACATCGTGTCGTTCAGGTAATTGCCCAAGCCAATTCTCGACTTTTTGTTGCACAGTATCTCGAATGACATCTTTTGGTCGTATGCTCTCGTTATAAGCCTTCTCTTGCTCAAACCGCCGAGCAAAGATAAATGATACTGATGATGTGTCGCTTTGTGTTGAATCTATGCATGTTGAACTTGGGAGAGCTGGTAACGGTGGTAGAGGTTTTTGATGGTAGGTGAAATCGTAGTTATAGTCGTATGTGTCTTGTTTTGGAGTTTCGTTCTCGCCGAAAGGATCAAGGTCGAATTTTAGTTCATCGAGAGCAGCGAAGAGATCTGAAATATCTTGTTGGACACGCCATGTTGTTCTTGGTCCTCGTTTAGAATCGACCAACTCTTCAATATGGAAAGTTCCATGTGTAGTACTCGTGGTAGACATTTTGACATAACAATAAATAATACGAAAAAAAGAAAATGCAGACAGGTCAGTAGATATAAAAAGATCAAGGACTAATATACATGACGATCAACAACGTCACATTCGTCAAACGATATAGGTCACTGATCGTTACATGGTCCCGACACTGTTTCGGATTGAGTACTTTTTGCATCCTGTTGTGGGAAACAGGAAACAATGCGTCCGAGCGTACAGCTGGATTCCCCGATGAAATCATTTGCCGATTACCCAAATAGACAATTAATGCGAAGTTTGACGCAAGCTTAGATCATGTTTCATCACGGGCGCCTCGGCTGACGTTGATATCAATTCGAGACGGGTTGACCCGGTAGTTCTTTTTACATGTAGCATCACATGTTATGCGTGATAAGACGGTAGTTAAAGTCTTGAAAGTCTTGATGAGGCTAGCAACTCAATATTAGCTTCCGCCGGAACAGCAACGGAACAGTAATTAAAGTATGCTTATACGAGATCATCGGGAAACTAGATTATCCACCAATTATCGCCCAGACTTCAGCTCATTGACGCTATAGCAAAAAAAACGTCAGTTGCTGTTTCAGCCATCGCGTCTATTCCGCGCCGCAGATTTAAGTTTCCTGCATCGAGCTAACGTAAATCGATAAGAATTCATGGTTATCTCATGTTTCACCTTCCGAAATGTGCGTAGTAGGGCTAGGAATATGTTAGTTGCCGGATCGGAAGCCGAGGGAGTCCGGGATTAGTGACATCTAGCGCGAAGCGGTTACAACGCCTCAGATAGGATGGTGATCGGCTCGCGTCAAACAGCGAGAGTATAAGAGGTGAAACGGTTACGATAAACTTAACTTGGACCTTGATCTGTTATTCATCTTATTCCGAAGTTGCCGGACCTGATTCGTATCTCCATTGTCTTGGTCTTCAAGACGCGTTTCGCGTATTGACAACCACGGTCAACATCTTCATATCGGCGACATTCAAAAGGGCCGAGGGACTTTTTTTCGTTGTAACCCTACTCGGCTCCTGAACCGAAGCGCCGATCTACGGATAGCTTCCCCGGAAAATCTTGTTCTGGTTGACCTTGCAAATCGCAGGGACATGGCATTGACGTACATCGAAGGCGTGGTTTGAAGATGGCCGCGTCCATATGAGAGCTTTGTTATTGTTGGCGAAAGGGCAATTTCCAAAGATTGCCTCTGATTTTGTTTTGTGTTCGACGTCGACCTAAAATAAAGTTCGGGGTAACTATTACCCTGAAGACGTTTTGAACTTTCCTTTTCATGTGTAGCATCTATCACCACCTTCTGATACCAGACTAGGGACTTTTAAAGTTATCGTTGGATATATTGGAGTTATAATATTGCTCGCCAAGACACTAATTGAAAGAACTCAACGGCCGCACATGTGATGGGATTGAGCTTCCGTCAATTGCAATCATTGTCCACTACATGTGATGATTCAGCGTCGCGCTCCCACGCGTCGCAAGGAAACCCATGGTAGAAAATGAGCAAGTTTGCACTTTCACTGAATGAGGGCCGAATAAAAACCTGTCACCGCGACAAGTACTTCGTGTTCAACAGTGATACTATGCACATAAGGCGCAACTGGTTCAGTAGTCTCATCCCAAGAATCGACTCCCGCCAACAGCAAGAAAAACTTGACAGAGACAGACACAACTGCGTCGATAACCACCAATTCCTCAGTTGTGTCCCGCCATATCCAGACAATATGTGTTTTAGTTAAGTAGTATTTACAGCCATCATGGACGTCTGTTATCCCACTCAGCAGCGGCCTTCATTTGGGTCGGCACTGGAAGAAAAAGATTCAGTAAATATCCGTTCAATCGTATATCAGAATGTGAGGGGTTACCAACCTGTAAAGCCATCCCGCCATCTCATTGACACCTCCACGGGTGCAACCATAAATTTCATTGTATAGACCGTCAATACAATGCTGATCCTGAAGGTCGAAAGACTGTCGAGGATTCTTGTTGGTGATGGAAAATTCCAACTTGTAGCCTCCGTACTGAACGCATTTGTACTTGATTTCGCCTGGCTTAAAGATACCTGTGAAAGCGCCCTTGCGACACTCCGCCTCGACATACGCCTTGAAAACATGGTGAGCACCAGGCCACGTGACACCGCTTCCGTGACATTTTGCAGAAACACCAGATGTCATGGAGCTGGCCAGGATGATGATGGAGGATAACGAAGTGGAGAGTAGCATCTTGAGAGTGGAAGAAAGAGGGTGTTCGGTCGGGTTTGAGAGGAGCGTGTTTGCTTGATGAGATTTTGTAGGGTAAACTACTAGTATTTATACTTGAAGTCAACAGCTGACGTCTGTCTAGTTATCGGAGAAGGAACTTCAAGAACTTAGGAGTTCTGGGTGGCAGTGGTCCGATACCCCTTACGGTAAGATCCTCAAGTAGAAAAGAATTAGATGATGATCATGATCCTTTCCAACATTGTAACTCAACCACCGTGTCAACATACGAGGTTCGGTAACTCCCAAATCAGGTATGCTTACGAAGGCTAAGGCAAGCAGGGTACTAGAAGTAGAGCTGTTGCTGACGCATATGTTGTGTCCGGCCGAGTCAATCAAATAGTTTTGATGTAGAGGTCTTCTTCGGCCTCGTCTCGGTAAGCGCTACCAAACTTCAAGAGTTAGTATAGTTTTACATCGCTATCAGTCTATGATCGCCGCATATGCGGGAATTGAGTTGCAAAAGGGTTCAACACTGAGGCGTTCACAAGATCTGACTTACCGATTCCCAGAATTGTTTACCTCTTTTGGCCGGCTTGATAAGGGTCGCTACCATCTCCAGTACATACTCGGCGATGTCCGGATAGGTGAATCTGAGCTTATGTTTGCACAAACACGCAAAAGTGCCTAGACTAATCAAAGATTATGATCCAATCGTCACAGAGTCAATTAAGTAGCAACCTTGGTATTGGTGGGGTTCGGCATTTCTGAGAAATCCCGAACCCAGGGTCACGATTGGAGCAATCAAGCCAAATTTAGACACGAGTTCAGATTGGTAAGATAATAAGCAAACATCCCAGTAAGAAAAATTCCAGACCTGCGGAGCCTATCGCTTTGATCAAGATCTCATAGGATGACCGCTGGAGCAACAAGGCTGACCTTCAACGAGAGTTTCGAATACTACGACATCAAGGAGCTTTCCTGATTAAGAAGCTGTTCTTTGATTGGTCGACTACGTCTAAAAGGTATCTCCTAACAAATATAGCCGTACTGTTAACGGCCGTGAGGTGTCAAAAGTACCATCAGCGAGGTTTGAAGAAGGCACTGTAAGATTGTCAGCCTCCCTTTTGGGTTCAGGTTCCGAACGGGCAAGGAACAAAAAGTAGAGTCCATGTATAAATGGCGGGCTCGTTCAACCCATACCTCGAACAAAATCCTCATCTCTACTGATTATTACTCCTCGAATCAAAACTTCACAATCACGCATTTCCTTCACCCCCAAGTCCTAAGACTTTATCCTCCAACATGCAGTTACTTGCCTCCGTCACCTCTTTCCTCCTCGTTCTGGGCACCGGTCCAAACCAAGTCTCTGCCAAGTGTCATGGCAGCGGCATCCATTGGGGAAACCCGGATACCGTAGTCGGCCACATTGAAGCGGCTTGCCGAGGAGGCGTTTTCACCGGTACATTCAAACCGAAACAGCGAAAGTATTTGTGTGTCCGGGCTGGTGAGAACGTTAAGTGGGAGTTCTCAATCACCAATCAAAACGACCATGCTTCCTTTGATCTCCAGGATCAGCATTGCATCGACGGACTCAGTAATGAGGTTCGTGGCTGTGAGCAGGGAGGAGTGAGCAGCATTGCTGGATGGGAGTACAGGTAAGTCTCAGCCGAGACATATGTAATTGTGAAACCCTTTGATTGACATCAATTGTTCTAGTTCGGATCCCAATGTCGGATACTGTAAATAGGTAGATATGTGAATGTGGGGAATGGCTGTGTATGGATGAACCTCAGAACACTGTCTTGTCTTTCCCTTTCAATAGTGAATAAACCCAATCAGAGCATTAGGATTTATGAAAGCGATCCATAATTGTTTGGGACCAATACAAGATAATGAAACGCTTCAGTACAAAAGTGACCATGACCAGCACTACAATCCGAAAGGCCTGAAAGAGTAATGTAATTTTATGCTTCGGGCTCCCAGACTAATCCCTATAAGCTGCAGTGGCTGAAGAGCCCAAATTGTCATGGTATCCCCAGGATATCAGAAGAATCGACCGCTCGAGGCATAAATGACGAAATAATCTGGTCACTCTATGGTATTTCGGACTAGTAATTATGCTACTTTATTATAGTACCTAAACTTTAGAGGGCAATCCTTCGATTCACCAGGGTGTGCAGTAGAAATGGGGCTCAATTGTGGCCGATAAATATGTGTATGCACGAAGGTGGAAACGTTGGGATCAGTCGGTGAAACCTCAAACAAGTCTAACAAAGAAAGAGAACCAACAAGAGAGCTTTATTTAACATACAACGGCAGTTGCGCATATAACAGCAAATTCAAAAAATAAAACCATGTCCGTTAACTGAATGTCAATGCTGAGGCCTGCGACGTGGCAATGAGGCCATCCCCACCACGGTCAGGCCGCGTCAGAGCCCGATGCGGACCAAACTTGGAACAAGATCAAAACAAAGGCAAGTCGGTCGCCAATCGAAACAGATCGAACGCGACAGACATATCTATAGGTAGAATTTGAATCCCAAAGACCCGCTTAAGGATACTGCACGGAGATTGTTGGGCCAGTGATATGGGGATCTGGGGTATACACGTAGCTGTGCATTACATATACATGCATATTGGGCTTTGCAAGCCTCACTTTCTGATTCAAGATCTCTATAATAACAATTAAGGTCCTCAACGTATTGTTCCAAACTCCAAAGACTTTTCAAGCTTTTAACCACAGTAGCTATGTCTTCGGAAAACGGCAGCGAGGACTTGTTCTCCGCGCTCGAATCCCTGTCAAGGTCCATTGCACCTCATTTGAAGACTGTTGTTTTCGTCGCACTTGTTCTCAATCAGACCCCAATTTTCCCTGACATTAAGTCATTAATCTTGTCCCAATTATCGAACCCTCTTGTTCTTATCATCGCTCTGTATTTTGGCAGCATCTGGTCATTGCCGAACGGCCAGCCGAAAGACGAGACTACTTGGACTGCTGCAGTCCTGGCACCGTTCTACTCTCTAAAGACCGTGGCGAACAATGTTGGGACATACTTAAAAGGTAGGACTAATAATGATGAGAGGAAGTATATGTCGCTGATAGTTCCAGTTGGGTCTTTGCTTGCTCTGGCGTACCATCTGTCCGTATACTACGACTTCTCTCTGCCGTTCGAGCCTTGGGCGCAGATTCTTTTCGTGACCGCCACCACCGTCATATGCATTTTCACATATCTCTTCGCCCCCATTAGTAAGGTCTCCGGACCTCTTCGCTTCTGCTACCTCGAGCACGCAGAGACATATTGGCTCGTGCTCAACTGGTGGTCCCTCACAGCCGTCCTTCCATTCTTCTCACTCTCACTTCTACCTATCACCATTTTCAGCCTCATCGGTGTCACAATCGGCACTTGGGTTCATGTCCACACATCCTACCGTGAAAAGGTCCGCACTATCACGTGGAATGTTGCCGAGAACGCAGCTAGAGCCAAAGCAGCAGCCGAGGAAGCTCGCGACTATGGTGCTGCTGCGCGAAAGTATGAAGAGCAGATGATCCATATTGCTGCTGAAGCAAGACGTGATGCTATCAAGGCAAATTCTATCAGAATCTCAGACTTTTACGACTGTGCCGCTCGAGTGTGGGCTGCTGTTGGACAGGCTACAGCCCCAGCTGAAGACGCTATCATCAAAGCTCGAAGAGTCATTGACGCAGCGGTTGCTTGCGAAGATGCTGCGAAGCCTGATGACAAGAAGAAGGAAGAGAATGAACGTCTAGCCACTTTCCTCAGACAATCTGCAGAGAACGCCCACGACAGAGCCCGAGAAATGGTAGCTCTCATCCGCGCCGCCCAAGCATCAGTCCGTGACTCCGAATCGGCATCGAAACAGGACGCAGCAGCCCGTGCCAGCGCTGAGATCACTGCAGAAACAGCCTCCAGCACCTCAAAGTCTTTAAGTGATACCGTAGCTGGTGTTCAAGATGCAGAGCGCCGAGCGGCATGGGCTGGCGGTGCTGCTGCGCGAAGAGCCGAAGAGGCTGTCCTTATGGCTACTAATGGAGAGATCGAGGAGGCACAGAAGGCTGTTACTGCGAGTGAGACTGCTTATCAGGTTGCCGAGGAGTCGGCCAAGGTCGTTAGGGAGGGGATGGAAGTTGCTCAGAGGGTGGTTCAGGAGTGGCTGGGAAGGGGAATGTAGATCATAGGAAAAGAGAGATATGTATTAGTAAGCTATCTAGATGATGTAAACCGATCCGATCTCTGGTCGGATATGAGAACTCAGAAGAGTACCCACTCCAATTCTTTTGTACAAACCGGGTGACTTCTGCTGTATCAGTAGAACGTACTGGTCTGTTATCCCATCGTCATTGGTCAATTTGCTCGTCCCAACCACCACACACTTATGGTCCTTGGGGTACATCCTGGCGTAGGTAAGGTCAGTGCGCACCCTGTTCTTCAAGTCTTCCTCTTCGATAGACAGTTCGTGAGCCATAGCCTGAAGCCCTCCATCCCATGGAAGATTATCTTGGTCGGGTTGAGTACTAAAAGGGTTTGTTACATCCCCAGTCCAATTGACTTTACCAAACGGAACATCGAGGTAGTTGATCTTTCCCATGAGCGACATCCATGACCACGAAGGTACAGCATCACCTTCAGGATACGGTATATCTTCCAGCGGAGGAGTTTGATCGCGTTGCCAGAGCAGCAATCTCTCAAAATAAGCCGACAGGGTACCATACTCTGCCCGTGACTTGAACGTGCGACCCAGGCGTTTTTCCAAGCCAAGAAGTGCTTTGGAGCGATCTGTTGTGTTGGTGAGGCTCAGTCCACTGTAGGTTTGATAGAGATACTGGACGAGTCTTATACTGTCGTCCTTGTATTTCTGAAGACCGTAGCTTGGGAAATTGGAATCAACAAGTAGCTCGGACTCAGGACTAAATCAGGTTGGTCAGTCCGATTTCTTTTCGTGTATTGTTTAACTTACTTCCGAAGGTGAGCTAAGGTCTCACAGTGAACTCCGTGACCGCACTCCCAATAGACTTGGGTCGATGTAAAGTGAATTGTGCGACGAGACAAAGCTCGCTCTTGGAAGACCCACCCCCGCGTGTTCAGAATACCCCGTTCAACATCCCTACCAAAGTCATCAATGGCCTCAGCGAGGTACAAAGGTCCCTGGGCGGTGATGATACCGATAACGGCCCTCTCCCTTCTGTTCCCCAGGAAGCCGTCCAACGACGATGTGGATGAACTAGCCGCGATGGTACAGTACGCTGAATGGAAGACATCCTCCATTCTGGCAGCTTCAATCTTCCAGTCTTCCGGGTCCTCTTGTATGATGCAGAGGGAGTCGATCCAGAGGTACTTGACATTGAGTGATCGCGTAGCTGTCACGGCATCTTTGAAAGTTTGTGGGAGTCTTTCGAATGGGATTTGCTGTCTCAAGTCCTGGATGTTGTCGATGTAAGTACAGAAGCGCTCTTCCTTTGACAGTTTACCCCAGCAGTGACTCAGTGCCATATAGTTCCCCGCACCGTTGTCTTGTTTTGTGTCAACCAGACGAAGAGAGGGAGCGTCCATTGTGCCAACATGTATGAGCCGCGTTGGCATCTGGCCAGGAGACTCCGCGTGGGGCATTGGCCAAACACAGTCGTGAGTGCTATCGCAAAGATTGATCCAGTCATTTATAAGAGCGAACTCTTGATGGCTGCCAGGTGAGGGAAGAATGGGTAAGCCCAGTTGAGCTTTCAGTGGAGTGGGACCCTTGTAGTCTAATGATAGTTAGCACGTGGCCGTCGATATGAGTCGATGACGAACCTGGGTCGACATAAAGCGACATTGAAGCGAGGTTAATAATTGATGGTGAGAGAGATTGTTGTCTTTCTTTGGCTATTTTGGTAGAGACTGAGGAAAAACATTTATAAATGAAGCGACAAATCGAGCAATTTTCGGAACTTTCCCCAAAGTCCCGAAGGCTCCGACCCAAGGTAACACCATCTGCAAGAAAGTCAATTGAATTACACGCATTGCAGAATTCCGTCTCAATACTAGGACGATGAGAAGAGAAGTCGATCCGTGATATAAGAAACCGAGCCCATTCGCTATCTGGGACATTCCGCCATCGATCATCAAGTCTACTCGTGTGCTACATGCGTCAGATGGAAATTCGTATGTTCGGGATTGGGGGGAATACTCACCGACTGGAGCATGTTAGCTTAGAACTGAGGAGTGAGGGTCAACTCACGTTCTAGGAAGATTGGATATGGTTAGTTGGGCTAGAAGCAGCAGAAGCTTCGAAATCTCGATCTACTCACATACTACATTCTGGTTAGCTAGTTGACAAGGCATACACGAGAGGACCTACGTTGTCGGGCGGTTGAGGGTGATCGTCAGGCTCATCACCTGGAACTGGTCTATCTCTTGCGAGACTGACAAGAGCAGGGTCGAAGTAGTAGGACGTGCCGCACTCACATTTATTGCTCAGCTCCTCATGCAGGTCCTTGCTTTCCATTCGTTTCTCTTCAGGCACTAACAAGTCCTTGTCGATCAGACGAACCAACGTTCCAAGAGCCGACGTTTTGGGCAGTCTGTCTTTCATCTCGGCTATCAGATCGTTGACAGCTCTATGACGAGGGTAGGAATCTCCCCTTGTTTCGTAGAACTTTTTCGAATCGCTTATGTCTCGGTGGAAGGTATCCAATCGTGGTCGACCGTAGATGAGCCAGACGGTAAACTCGAAATAGACACATCCTAGACTCCAAGTGTCGTATACCCGTGGTATAGGACGTTTGTTGTGAAGATAGGCTTCCATCTCAGGCGGCTCGTACCTTTCGCTGCTCATTCGAGTAGTTGTCGCGATGCGATATCTTGTGTACTCGGTATGAACCTTTGCAAGACCGACGTCCGCTACCTTCAACGTTCCACGGCCATATTTCCTTTCGCAGTTAGGAAAGTAGAGGATGTTTTGAGGTTTGATGTCTCCATGTCGAATATTCTTAGCGTGGAGCTTCTTGATACCACCTGCAATGCCAGCCATCTGGCCTAGGGCCCACCGAACAAGGTCTTTGTCAAGGTGACTCCGATCTTTTTTCCAGAACGTGTCGAGATTTCCCCCTTCGGCCCATGGGAAGATGAAACATCTGGACTTGCCTTTTTCATAGGCAGCAACCGCCTTTATCAGATGCAGATCATCCAAGTCTCTCATCCGTTCAAGTGTATCCCGTTCTCTTGGATAAAACTTGTCCACGTCTGAGTTACTCGTGTTGTTTTCAATGCTCATGAACTTGACCGCCACTTCACAATATTCCTCATTAGACTTCTTTTTCTAGGACACATTATTAGCTTCAATGTCGGTGGGGAGATTGAAGGGATATCTTACCAGTAGAAGTTCATCCAACTTTTGCTGACTGAAATCAAGATGGTCAAGACGAATACCGAGTTTGAGCACTGTGCCGAAATAGCCTCCGTCTGGCTTGGGATTCGGGATATACACAAGTGGTGGCCGTTCATTGTCATGGAATTTATAGCTGAAGTCGTCTTGGTTTAAAGTGGGAGCCAGAAAGGTCCATTGTTCTGAGGCGAAGGCCTTGCACGGCTGTGGTTCCCAGTCTGAGAAGTAGCTCAATTTGTCTCTTGATCCGACTTTGCAAACGTAGTCACCAGATCTCTTTCTGTGAGCTTTGATTGGAAGCATTCGGTCTGCAAGGTCTTTTCGGTAGAGACGTTTGATCTTTGAACTCTGACCAATATAGATAGCTGTTAGAAAGGCTCTGCGCGCGTCTTTGACTACATGTCGTGGTAGTTCCCTATCATAGTTGCCAGTACCCAGTAGTCCGGCGAGGGTTGCTTTGACTTTATCTTCTGTGACGAAAGTTTCGAGGACGCTATTAGGAAGGAAAGCTTCACAATGGGCAGATTCACGATCTCGTGCCTCTTTCTCTTCAGCTTCTTCATCCTCTTCGTCTTCTTCTTTTCTCGGTGGCAAGGTCTTTGCCTGGATCAATTGGTCTTCGATGGAGCTGAGAGATATTACTTGCGAATCAATTGGGATCCGTGACGTTGGTGCCATGTTTGATGGTTTTTGTTCTTTTGCTAGACAGTTGATTGTTCCGGTCTCAATGGGAATATCAGACAAGAAGTTTTACGAACATATTTGCACATTTTTCAACTACTTTATGTCCCACAGCTGAGAGCCTTGTCAAGCAGAGCCTCAGTAGGCATTTTTCAACTCTCAGAAAATATCCGACAAGGATGCCAAAACTTGGGTGAAGGTCAAGAGCTGAAACTACCCTGCACCTTACAGGAATTTGATAGGCTTGTCTCCGCCTACTGTAACTCTACGTCCCGCGATAGATACCCTTCGAGGGTCTGACCGGGATAAGCCGCCCTCAGCCCCTCCGTAAGCACATCAAGGCATATCGTAAAGTTCATTGGCCATGATAAGAAATATCGTCAGGCCACCCACACCACACGTTGCAGGCCTCAAAACCAGGCTCTCGCCTCTGCGGGATTACAGCGCAGCCTGGATAAGCAATGTGTCTGCTGACGCACGGCCTTCGGCTTCCGTTATCGATGTTACGTTGTCTCACACCCACAGGACTTGGCAAAGCATTTTTGTAATTCTATTGCGTAAGTCGAATACGCTCAATAATATCAAGGCCCCAACTTGCTAACAGCAAACATCAACCCAAGTCCAAATCCTCTGCCATCTGGGAATCTACCCCTTCATCTTATAACGTATATACAGGTACTCATCTATGAGATAGAATTGTGATTGCGACACCGAAGAGCGCCAGAAGGTATTGGCAAGACGGTGAATGAGTTTATTCAAAACGTCTGCTTTCATTAGAACGTCCCGTTAGAGAAGAGGCAGTACTAACATTAAAAGACTGTTGTTGTTGCAGCAGCTTGTGGTAATGGTTCCTCAAGACATATTATGTAGACATCATTCCGCATCTCCAGACTCTGCACGGAGTAATTGTGCTTGGTGCAGAAAATTTGCAGATTTTGCATGAGTGACTCCGGACTCTTGATTGAGTACGAGGGAATCTCTCGACGGATTGAAGCCATTGTGAAAGCTTGTCTTGAGATAAAAAAAGAAACGCTGTAAAAAGAAGATTAAAAAGCACAATTCATCGCAAGGAAGATTCAGGTCTAGAGTCAGTTATATCCTGCTGAGGAAAGGAGTCACTTTTTTCCATTACTGCCTTACTTTGAGGCAGTGCAGGACTTTATTGGCATACATGACTTGTCACTGGCTGTCTGCAATTCCGAGGCACAGTGGTCCCTGACTGGGCTTGATTGGAGTCTAGACTGTAGGACTCATCCACACCGACATGCATGTCTCAGTGTGAGCCTATAGGATTGGTCCAGACATGTCACAGCCTACCTCATATTACAGGTTTAGAAACATCGCCTCTTCGTCTCCAGGCAGCAGGGCAGAAGCTGAAAGATGATTCCCAGCCGGCTCTGTCAGCAGACACACTGGGAGTTCCTGTGACTGTAACTCGCATACGGTGGTGGCTTGAAGACGGCGTTGCCCAAGGCTCTCAAGCTGTCTTCAACCCCTGTCAGAACACCCTCGCATTCGCACAGCGGCGGGTGGTCCAGCGGCAATGTGCCTCGAGTCCTTCGGGTAGCTAGCCACGCGGTCGTAGAAAAACATGGCCCACCAAAACTGCAGTTAAGTATATGCACTACAAGCTATACAATAAGCCCTTCCTCTTTATAGCTCAATTTCTCCTTTACAACCTGAGTAAAATAGGATTTAAGTATATAGATAAAATAATTAAAAGTAAAGCTTTTTAACAGTAGTTTTATCTTACTATTTGCTATAGGATTTTCTAGCTTTTTAAGATGTTAAAGTTGCAGTATTTACAGTGTGCCATGTTTTATTACGACCGCGTGCTAGCTAGCCGCTGAAATCTTCAACAAAGCCACTTGAATCCTGCACTTTATGCAACCCTTTCTTTGTCTTTAGACCTCGCTGAATAATGACATTGTTCGTAGGAGATGCCAAGTTGGGGGCGGTTCCAATATTGGCCAGCCCTGTACTGTACTTTCAGCCGCCTGTCATACACACTCTTCTCTTTTAAGTAATGGTGCAGGGAGGTAATTATCGCATTGGGGATATTTTCAGACGAGGCTCTGGTGTCGACCATACTTACAAAAGCGCAATTCTCGGATAGTAAATGCGCGAATCTGCCGCTCTTGCAAAGTTTGTTATTTTCTGTCGAAACAATCTCAAATTTCCAAGTTCTATACTCATTTACAACATTATCTTGAAACCTTCCACGCATAGCCACGTCTTGCGGGCCTCAACTGAGTCACTCCCTGGCCAAACTCAGCAACATGGACAGGCCCAGTACCTCGGATTTTGGGGCTACCGTCGCGATTGGTCGCGATGGTACAAATGCCCAAACCAATACCCCATCAGATACACCACCCATAAGTAAGATAGTCGCGCAAAGGATTCGCGATGCAATAAAACCGGGTCCAGATTTTGACGAAAAGCCTGAGGCTTTCGTGCTTGAGTGCGACCTGAGACGCATCCTGACCCGAGGGACAGTCCAACTTGTCCTTGATCGCATTCTCTTCAAATACCCTGACAGGACTGTTAGCCTGGATGCGATTTTCAACGATAAACGAGGCACGGGGCGTCTCAGGATCCTCGCGACACTTCTATACATAGGAAGAACAAAAGCACTTCACGAGTTTGTTAGCTTCAATATCTGGGATGATGCTCTACCTATATCAAAGTCGAGTGCGCCTTTCATTGACTTAAAGGACCTTTGGTTGAAGGGATTTGTTCAAGACCAGCATATGTTCCTGCCACAGGTTATCGACTTCGAATGTATGAAGCATAAGAAGCTTCGTGATCCGATACGGATGCCGTTCCTCAATCCGTTGGTCGATCCAGAGGAAGGGGCACATGGTGTGGTATCTAAAGTAAGGATACATGAAGACTATCAAAGATGGGGACGGCGAACTGTAGGTATCCAAACAACGGTGACTAGAGACACGGTAGCTAACTACTTGCTCAGAGGTGCAAAGACCATTACGCAGTTAAGCTGTTTAAGGCTGATGCTGTAACTTTTCAGCAGGAAAGAGACGCACTGCTCCGGTTCAGTCATCCCAATAAAGGACATCAGAGTCTCATTCAGCTGCTCTACTCTTATGAGTTACGTTCCAACAAGTATCTTATTTTCCCATGTGCCGAATGGGATTTAGAATACCATTGGGCGAATCATGAAGCCAATCCAGGATCACAGGATGACCTCATATGGATGCTTCAAGAATGCTACGGCATCGCTTCTGGTCTGTACAAAGTTCACAACCATACTTCCTGGAAGATAGGCGCGCGGGAATCTGGGAGCCAGAACAAAGGTCGGCATGGCGATATCAAGCCAAAGAACATCCTCTTCTTCAGAGACGAAGAAGACTCAACTGGCCGTTTGGTCGTAGCAGATTTTACATTGATGCGCTTCCACTCGTCAATTGATACCGAGTATACGCGGATTAAAAACGTGGGGTACTCCCGAACATACCGTCCTCCTGAGATGGACGCCAATCGGGCAACACAGGTTAGTCAAAAGTACGATATCTGGACACTCGGGTGTGTGTTCCTAGAGTTCATCACGTGGCATCTTCTTGGCCCTGACGCCGTTCGCCCAAGCAAAGAAGGCTGTGGGCGAGGATTTGTGGCTCCTGATGGACAGGTCCGCGAAGACTTTGGTACCTCGCGACTACAAGATGATAATACTGTGGTTCCGCATGACAAGTTCTTCAACTTGTGCCATGAAACCCCTCCTATCGTCAAGCCTTCTGTACTAAAGGTAAGAACGCTTATCTCTACGGATGCATTTCAGCTAATTATTGAACAGTGGATTGACTACCTACACGACCACGACTGTTGTTCTCAGGCTTTGGTCTGCTTCTTGAATCTGATCAAAGACCATATGTTGATCGCCAAACCAGAGGATCGCTGCTCTATGTTCCGAGTTACAACGAAAATGGGAGAAATCCTGACTACCGCAAAGTCCAGTCCAGCATACTGCCAGCCACTTCAAAGGCGCAATCCGGCAAGCGAACACAACCTACCTAATCTGTTAGGATCATCCGAATCATATCGGTGTTCTGTTATCTTGCCAAAGCTACAGTCTTCGGAAGCAATCGCCCCCCAGAGCTCCGAGTACAACCTATTTGAGAATGCCATGCTGTCTTCACATCCACCTGCTGAGGCTGAGAAAGTGGAAGGAGGACTTAGAGTAGTGAGGGATGAATCATCCCTGGGAAGGGCATCGAACAGTTTCATAACGAGTTCCTCGATGATACATCGAGAAAGCGTTGACGAGGCTGGCTCAGCCATTGGTAGCTTTACACCAGCTACCACTAGACAGCCGTCTGAGCGAGCACGAGCGAGCTATGATAGCCGAAGGGCAAGATTGGCTGAAGTGGATGATAGATCGGGTGAAATGCCAGATTTGGGAATATCAGAAAGGAGTTTCGAGAAGCATAGAGAAACGGACAATGTTTCAGGAAGTGAGATACCACCAGTAATAACAAGGCGGGAGGTTATGAAGAAGTGCATCAAAAACTGGAAATGTAAGATCAAGTCAAGATTACAAAGGTTGATCGGAGGGGGCGCGAGGTAGTATCATGTGGGTGAATCGTGTAACAATTGTTGCGCACAATAATTAAACTTGTTTTACAAAGTGAAAGGTGGGTTATTACATCTGCGCGGCCGGTATATTAATATCATGTTACGTTTCCTACAGTATTGTAGGTCTCTCTATCTCCCAATAGTCCCAGTTTATGTCTTTGCCTGCGTGGCAAATTATTCTGACGAGAAAGCGTCATCCTCGAAGCTACATCCAAGCCCGCCCATGTACGATAACATTATAAAACACAACTTACAATGTGTTGTCGGATCCATCTTGGCAGACGATTCTGCCCCGCCACCAGAGCAGATGGGCGGCTTAAGGTGACGATGTCGTCTTTAATGACTGAGATGCTACGCTGTGTGCCAGTGCCGAGATGCAAGGGGTAAAGTACAGTTGATGGTCGACGATATTGGAATGCGGGGTCGTCTTGTGAAACCTTGTTCGAACAACATTTCGTTGTTGGATTTTCGTGCATTCTTTTAAGCAGAACTCTCACCAAGCTGATTCGTGCAATGCGACCGAGGACTGTTTCACGTGGTCCTGTATCAGTCTTCGACGCGGTCGCGAATAAACCAAATCCAAGAGGTTATACCCCGGGAAACCCTTGTTTTTACAGCCAAGAGGCGTTAGGCATCGCATCGCATCTGCAATTATGCCTAAGCCTGCAACGATACCCGAAGGAAGTGGTACTACATATAAACCAGGCTCTGGGGGGATTGGTGGCGTCCCTCACCATATGCGTTTCGCCAATCGCACACATTCCCCAATTAGGACGTTCAATACCTCCTATAATACGATTGGAGGGTAGCCACAGCTATTCCACTTGGTTAACAGTACAAGTACAATCGGCACTCCCTCAGTGGGGAAAGCTAGACAACAGCTTAAACATCTTGCTTCACATCAAGATCAAACACTATTTGTTACACTTGAGGATTAGTACCACTCCGTTTCTTTTACCTCTTGATTGCGCATGCAAAACACAGAATACAAGACGCTTGAGTCTGGAGATCATGAATCTTTGCACAATTTGCCGACTATTCTGGGAAGATGAGAAATGGGAGGTTGAAGACCCTGAAAGTTTTTGGACAGAGGAAGATTCTGACGTGGGTCTATACGATCATGATGAAGATGACGAAGACAAGATTTTGCATGGTTCTTGGGAGATATTTCTTGAATCACTGAGCCAGAATTGCCCCATTTGCTGGTCGTTGTGGCGCATGGTACGATCATCACCACTTGCCGATGCAAGGGAAGAGACTCGACATGATTTCCAAACTATAGTCTTGTCGGTCAACTACAGGTTCAAAGATTCAGGCTATTGGACGCAACTCCGCATGATAGAAAAAGGAGAATCCCTTGGTCTTCCCATTTTCAATATATGGAAGACCACTGAGCAGTGCTTCTTGGGTACGTGCTTCTTTACCACTTTCATATCTTCACGCTGTAGCGCAAGATGCTCATTCCTTAATAACAGAAAGTTGCAACACAATTCACAAGTTACATACCCCTGAAACAGTGGCCCAACTCGCGAAAGGGTGGGTTGTCGATTGTTTAAACACCCATGGCGCATGTGATCAACGAAGTATCTCCAGCAAGACTCGCCCAACTCGTTTATTGGATATAGGCAACAGTCGTTTAAAGCAGTGGGCAATTGTTAACACTGATGGCGACACCCAAGAATATGGGAAATACTTTGCGCTCACACATCGATGGGCAGACACCATGCCAAAGCTATTGCATAAGGGTGGCTTCCGGATTGGGAGCACCTACCACGATCGAGAGCTACCACGACACTTTCAAGACATCATCTCGATCTGTCGCGCAATGACTATTCGGTATCTTTGGATTGACTCATTATGTATCTTCCAGGATTCAGATGAAGACTTTCAACAAGAAGCAGCCATAATGGCGGAAATCTACGAAAATGCCTTCCTTACTTTGAGTATATGCTGGGATTACTCTTCCGCCAGTCTGTTCCAAGAGATCAGACCTCAAACTATCCCACGTGCTCCACCCGCGAACTTTCTAACTTCGACGAAAGGAAAAGACAGGAAAGTCTCCGCAACTATTGCCGATCATGCCTTTGTTGAATTTTCGGACTTCTCAGTAAATGTCTTCAAATCTCTGATTAACGGAAGAGGATGGGTTGTGCAGGAACGTTTTCTTTCACCTAGAATTGTCTACCTGGGAAACGAGCAGGTATATTGGGAGTGTGATGTCCACATCGCTAATGAGGCTGTCCCTCGAAATCTCGACGGTTGGGGTAGAAGGACGGGTCTTAAT
The DNA here is from genome assembly GCA_013624355.1 of Fusarium caatingaense. NCBI lineage: Eukaryota > Fungi > Ascomycota > Sordariomycetes > Hypocreales > Nectriaceae > Fusarium > Fusarium caatingaense. The sequence continues at coordinate 19,938 of JABKKP010000333.1, forward strand.
ACTGAAATAGGACACGTATCATGGCCATCCGTTATGACGGCCTATTCGAGACCCAGTCTAACTCGGCAAGAGGATAAACTAATCGCGATATCAGGCCTAGCTCGGTCTCTTTCTAAACGGTCCGGACATACTTATTTCTCGGGAATATGGATCGAATACTGGATTCAAGACCTGTTGTGGACCCCAGACACATGGGTAACAGCCACTGTAGATGGCACAACACAGATGATTGAGTCAACTGACACACTCGAAGCACCTTCCTGGCTATGGCTCGGTTGTTCCATGCCAGTCAACCCAACTGCAGTCTCGCGAGACCCAGAGTTCACTTCCTCGAACTTGTACTTATTCAAATCGAACGGTGCATTTGCTATGGCTTTCCTAGCCAACTGGAGTTTGAAGCAACCAGGGACAAGCAGAGACGTCTTTGTATGCTTTGCAGGCGCCAGTTTGGAGATTATTTGTCTTCCCATCCTGATAGACTTGAGCAAAGAAGAGGCGATAGAGGAACTATCTTATTTGAAGCTCGGTGCGTACCTTTACTGGCAGGGGAACGTGAAGAGGGGAGGGGAGCAACTCTCTTGCATTTCATTGCAATTTATGAACGGCTTGAAAGTGGAAGGGGAATTATTGAAAGAGGTGGATGAGTTGCTTGTTAGATTTAGCCAGCGTTTTGACCCCCTCTTGCCATGTTTTCTCGTCCCGCTAATTTCGGGGGAAAGGGATGAAGGACAAGTTCCTAACTGTTTTCGAGAGCCAAGTATACAGGGGCTCTTGGTTCAGCAGATAAATAAGGGTCAGTTCAAGACAATCGGTAATTTTTCCGGAGCTAGTTCCCACAACCACGGGATTAACTGCATGATACTCAACACTGCTTCAAAGCAAGATTTGGGAGGACATAGAACATCAGAGACGGATGGAGAGAAAGCTTTCAAGGCATCATTTATTCAGTACGCAGCTACACAAACATCATTGCCAATATTTGTTGACGACACTGATGAGGTAGGGCTAAGCTGGTCGGAAGTACCACAGATCAAAGATTTGAGCTGGAGAAAGATTGAGCTTGTTTGAGTAGATAGGGAAAGACAATACCATCTAGGTCCAGACCACGTACCATAGGTGCTATGCCTGTTTTTCGTACTATGCAATTAACGTACCAGCCAATATTAGTCCAATAACCATCTGCAAGTAAGCGGTGGGTCCCTTTTTACAACCTTTGCTGGTCTCTGTTGGCTGAGCATCATCTGTGCCACTACTATGTCCCCTGCTAGAATCTGTAGTAGTGCTGATGTCTGAACTCGATCCTGAGAGCTTTGTCGTTTCAGTGACTCCAGAGCCAGTCCAAGTGCGAGCAAGTTCCAAGTTCGTAGCTCCTCTGTCACCACAACCCAGGAACGGTGTAAACGTGGTGGCATCCAAGTCATCAAAGATGCTGTATGTGACACAGAGAGAACCTCGTTTCGTGCTAGATCACGCAAGGTCAGTATCTCCAATTGCATCAAACAAAGGACCAAATATTGTGGAGGATTTCGTACCAGATCACGCTGTCGCCATCGATACCAAGGGCCACGTTACTAGAGCAGGAGGTATACAGGTCGTCACGGCCACAGCCTCCATACCCGGAGATGACCGTATACGGGGCATTGACACACTCAAAATAGTCTAGTATCAAATCGATTTAGCAGCGAATTCTTTCGGAGAGGGCATCAGCGTATTAAACGTACACGTATCAACGTCACCGTTGTCCTGGGTGAAGTTGCGCAAACCGATCAAGAGGGAATCGTCTGGCTCAGCTGTAGTCTGCACCTTGTACCATTGGGTGAGATTCCCAATGATGGCCCGCGGCTCAAGGGGATGGGCTGTGATTTCTGGCCCAGATTGTACTGTGGATCGGGGATGGGCAATGGTTGGTTCCACCAGGGCCGCGGAACCGGAAACGATCGCCGCTACAAGCGAGATAGTGAGACGCATGATGAAATTTCCAATAAGAATCGAGGTTCGCGAGTAAGCTTAAGTAAATGTAGTTTCAAAGTTCGTCGGTCGTGACAGACTACAACTGTCTGGATTTTTAGTTGGGACTCATCAGGGATATTTAACCGCCGATGGTAATGTTCTAGAGCCTCAGTTGTCTTAATCCTGCGACTGCGGCTGAGCTAAGTTGGTAACACGGGTCAATATGGCGCAAGCCATGGCCTCAGCTTGTCAAGCGTTCAGCCAATTGGCTCGACTTCAAGACATTCACTCCTGAAAAAGCATTGAGAAAGCAGTTAGTCTTTGTCAAGATATTGGAACTACTAACGCCTTCCTTTTCAGCTCTTCTTGGCATCTAGCTACATTTCCTTCGAAGGCTGAACAGCGCAAAAGTGAATGGAAGATTTTTGCGAATGGCTGATGATGTTCTATGGTAAGGCTGTTGTCCATGCAGGCTAAGATGCCTGGTGTATGGGTTTACCCGATGCTGGCCCGATCGGCTTTCGGGATATCCTTTCACCTGAACTCCCTCGTCCTGATCCAGGACTCAACGCTAAAGACACAAATTGCTTTCGATCACATAAGAACTTACTGCTTGTAAAGCGCCCACCAGCTAACGTGTTTAGAAAGCTCTGGAACCTATAAATTACATCTTGCCCTATAAACCTGTAACTTGGTATACTTATGCTAGAATATACACACCTTATAGCTTACTGCTTGTAACATATTGTAAGCTCTTTGAGAGCTCCCGGGTAGGCGAGCTTATCTTATCTTCCCATCTTATCGCAATCCTCAGCAGCTAGCACTGCTAGTCTTTTATAAGTTAGAGTCAAGTTCAGCATGCCAGGCCACACATCGTTGCATTTCGACTTCAACTAAGCTAGCTACAGCAAGAATTCTTATTCTTAGAAAAGCTGTAATTGCCTATTTATCAGTTTTAATAACTTCAGATCAAGTTGTTCTGATTTGCTTGCAGTAGGATAGGTTAGTCTGATAACATGCTCTACAGCATTCAAATCAACAGGCTTCTTCTTCTGCGCACACCACTTAATGGCTATGTAAAGCGCGTTCTTTATCTGTCGGCTATTCAAAGTCCAAGCTGCCAGCTCCTGTACTTTATTGTTGGAAATAGTATGACTATACACTGTCATCTCTTTCGGGAAGTTAGACCAGATAGTCCAGCGAGATAATAGAGAAAGTCTCTGAAACTTAATGCGGACATGGCCTCGTGATTCCATGGCCTCATCGATTGCTCCCTCAAGATTAGTTGTTAAAAACATGCTTCCTGATGGTGTTAGCCCCTTACGCCCGGTTATTGCGCCCGAAGCTTACCCCCTGTAGTACTCCAATACTCGTAGAAATACTGTTGAAACCTATCAATGACCTTCCGGTCAAAACTGACACCAGACCTTAGCGGAGAGAAGGGGGATACAGGATAGGGCGAATAAACGAATCAAAATTCACCAGTCCTCTTATCCTTCCGATTTACATTGTCGGTTACGTGTACTGTCACGGATGAATGTGCCGATACTAATGTCGATTATCGGGCTAGTTTAGATAGTCTATAGATCTGCATAAGCTCAATTCTTGATCAGGATAATGATGTCACCTTACCTTCTTCTTATAACCTTGTACACCTGCGCTTTGACGCAGACTAGTCCATGGCGGCCGCTTCTCTGCATGGGGGCAATATTCAAGTACCATATTAGGTAAAGAGCCAAATATTCACGAAATTCCTAAAATGGATATTAATTGGAACTTCCTTCGTCGCCTTGAGTGATGGGCAACCTGTTTTCCAACCCAGCTTCTATCAACATTCAAACGATTAACAGTATGAGCTTCCAAATCTCGACACCCTACAAGCGACCATCGCTACGACCTCTTATCTTGCCTCACACAGATGCATCTGCTGGAGACGCAAATGCCGAATTTACGAAGTCGGAGTCTTGGATATCTTCAACCCACACGTTTCACGGGACTGAAGATCGCGACAAGTCCACCGCATGGTCCCCAGCCAGATTCAGTGACGATCCAGCTGCCATCCCCAACGACGAAGCACACAACATCCCTTATGATGCTGGTAACGAGCCGAAGAATACAACGTTCGAACTATACGCGAAGCAGCGAAAGGGAGGCGAGGCTTCAAGGGTTCCACCGCCCGTACTGGTAGCGAAGCGATATATCCCAACCAGTAAAGCAGTCGCATCGCAAGGTATAACCTTGCTTACCCTGACGGGCATGGGAGTGCCCAAGGAAATGTTTGAACCGATTCTTCAGGATCTGCTTCCTCTCCTGCAAAAATCCGGCGTCAAGGTAGAAGAGGTGTGGGCAATAGATATGCCCATGAGTGGCCAGACGGCGAAGGCAAATCCCAAAGGCTACTTGTACGCCAATGAAAAAGACATCACGCGCGATTTATTACTCTTTGTCACTTCCTATCTTCCACTCCGACCTGGGGAAGACCTCCCAAAGCATCTTCAGCCTCGAAAGCCCAGAGGGCAAGCTCAGCAATTGACGCGGGAGAACCTTCACGTCTTCGCCCATAGCCTCGGCGCACAAGCTGCCATTTTGGCCTCTGTCCACGCCCCAGACGTATTCAAAAGCCTCACACTCATCGATCCAGCCATGGTACCCGCCGGAAGTATCAACGACGCTATGTCCAAGTATCCTAAAGACGTCCTCTGTCTGGGTCTTTCAGAAGAATATCCTGACCGTAACGCTGTCGAGAAAGAGCTGCGTGGAAACAAACGTACGCGAAATTGGGACAACCGAGCGATAAGAGCGTTCTCGGAGTACGGCTTAGAGCCGAGTGACACGACAGGGTTTCGACTTGTTGCTCATCCTCGACTTGAGTGGGCACTTTATTACGACAAGCAAACACCTGCAGAATGCTATGATCGCTTCACCGATATTAGCGTTCCGCTACATATGATCATGCCAAAGAGACCCTTTGCCGTGCCGGCCAAGATGTTCCAAGCCGATGTGAAGAAATTGAAGAATAGAACCCAGGTGCGTTGGGTAGATGGAGCAACGCACCAAATCGTTTTTGAAAAGATGGACACATGCACAGAGTTTCTCGCACATTGGCTGACTGAGATGGCGGGCAAGGAGAAGGCCCGTTTGTAGATACTGGTTCACTGTTGAAAAGATAATTGAGTTACTCTATTTGAAACTCAATAGCCTATTTTGTCACATTTGCTTGAAGCTTCACATACAATCCGTTGGCTGGCCGCGCCGTCAAACCGCCCGCAATGCTGAGGTTGGTTTCGTCCATCAATTCCTTATCCCGTAATTGAAAGTCGAAGCTTCCAACCCATCCAGCCAGCAAAATTGCCAGTTCAGCCCTGGCAAATCCTTGTCCAATACACGCTCGCGGCCCACGCAAAAATGAAAGGAAACCATATTTGTTTGAAGCGCCACCAAGAGTACTTGAATCGTGCTGGCCATTTAACCAGCGACCTGGGTTGAACACGTGCGGATCTGACCCCCAGAGTCTTGGATCCCGATTTGTAGCCCACGGTGCAATGACGATCCGTGTGCCCTTGGGGATAAAGTGGCCGGCTATAGTGGTGTTGTGAGCTGCTTCACGAAGAGTTTGGGGAACTGGAGCGTAGAAGCGGAGGATCTCGCTGCACACAGCTTGTAGGTATGGCATTGAGTCGATACTGACATGAAGGTCTTCTGGCGTATCTGCCCCATCCAGAGGAGGGAGCCGCTCTCGAATTTCCTGTCTAAGTCTAGCTTGTACCTGAGGATGACAAGCGAGCAAATAGATTCCCCATGTGAATGCCGACCCTGTCGTGTCATGGCCTGTATATTGTCAGCAATGTTAAACGTCGATGAGTTGGAAATGACTTGCCAGCTGCAAGCAATGTCATAGCCTGATCAATCAAACCTTGCTCAGTGAAGGTGCCTGTTCTGATTGCCTCAGACATTATGTCGCTATCTTCAGATCCTTTCGTAGAAACCTTCCTTTGCTTAGCAACGATTGATTCTCTGCAGATCTCGCGTATATATCCAGTCGCACGACCCATATCGGAGTTGAGCCTGATGGGCAGAGCACTGAGAACCCATGCTGGCACTAAACTTTCGACCATATGAAGAATTCGTGCCTGCTGAGATGGTTGAAAAACCGTTTCGTAGGTCTTTACGAGCTTGTTTTCTTTGTTCTGTATCGCACCAAAGTCTCTCCCTAGGCCTGCGACCCCGATCAGGTCAAGAGTGATCCTTGAAGCCCACTCCGTTACCTCGACCACTCCATCACTGGCTTTTTGATCGTGCATAATCTTCTCGATCATTTCTAGAGTTTTGCACCAGAATAGTGGGTATAATGACTTGATATTTCGGGGTGCAAAGGCAGGATTCATGCCTCGTCTCTGGGCTTTGTGAGCATCTCCCTCAGACAAAATGAGACCCAAACCGAGAAACTTTGATGCAGTTTCGCGAAGGCTTGCTGGTTTTGGGAATGAGTAATTCTTAGTCACGAGTACTTCATGCAAAGCTTCTGGAGATGTGACAACGATGCGCTCAGCGTTGAAGAAGCCAAAGTATCGTACAAGTCCATCGTTATTGACAGTCTCGCACCTAACAATATGGTTAGCCATGTTGGATCATATCAGGTACATTTATTGACATACCATTCCCTGACTGGCGAGCAATACGGTTCTTGATAGAGACGTATCCCATGACCCCAAAGCCAATGATGGCCTCCAGGGGTAGGTATATCCCGGAGCGGAGAGAATATTCGGGGATATAGAATTATTTTGAAGGTTAACCAAAGAGGGATTTCCAGCAGTACTGCGAATAGAAACCCTTTCAAGGCGGCTGAAACCTTGTCCTCGTTGTATAGAAGAAACAGTGCATATCCGCAAAAGATAGCATTGACTGTACCAACTTTCCAAGGGTCTATCATGATATGAGAGTACTGGTGTAATTAAATCTCGGGTGTATAAAGAGGTGTGCCAAGACGCCACGGCGATGTATAAGCGTTCAAGAGATCTGACTACAAGACTACCTCTGTGAATATATAGTAGGAAGATGGGGTATGATATTTGCCACTTTATATCTGAAGACCCTTAGTTACCAGGTTTTTCAAGATTGGGAGAGTGAGATAACGCCATTTCCCCGTGCAATACTCAGATTAAGGATATACGGCACACCAGATCCATCCATCATCGTACAGTACCTTGGTCTCATTGCTGTAGATCTGCAGATCCGAAGTAAGGCGGCCGCCCCGGTGGAGTCAGCACACGCAGGGGTTTATCTGTGGTTAAAATGTACTAAACTCCTATGTTGTCGTTAGCCTCAGTCCATTGATTCCTAACGCCGGGTTGGTATGAGTGATGTGGGTCTATGACGCAGCTCTTATCAAAGTGATGGTCAAGCTGTAATATTCAATTCGGATAGCGGTGAGTGATACTGGGACTTTACGGGAGTCAGAGGTTCCGAAAATTCAATACCCAAGACAGAAAGTAATGCTCTGTATGGAACCTTATAGTCACTAGCCAGCATGTTTCATAGACAGTAACTTTAAGGCTGGCGGAATTTGAAGAAATACCGCATACGGGGTTAATGTCAGATGTACAGTATTACGTCCCTAGTCGCCACCTGTAACAGATAAGGAAGGTTCTGGGACACGTGTCTAGGAGGTTTTGTCTCTAATAGACCAATGCATATGCATCTTAGCCTCATGCTGAGGCTGTGCGCGACAACATTTGTCCCTTACGCAGACCAATGGTTCTTTTAGCAACATCTTACAGTTAAAGACTAAACTAATCCCTGTAGGGCCAGAGACACTCGTTGTGCATACAAGCCGGTTTTTGGAAGTTACCTGTTTCTTATAAGCAGATAAAATTGTTCAAGCGCTCATTACAAAGAACTACAACTTATCTACATTTATCTTGCCTCGCTTGCATTTAGCCCTGGTTATGGTGTAGAAACCTGTGGCCGGGTCAGCAGAAGTCGTTTACCAAGTCAGATAAAAGGCTACAACTCCTTTTCAACACTAACCCCGACGTACACTCAGCGCTGTGGGTTACAATAAAGGAGCGAAAGAGTTTAAGAATAACAACAGGGTAGATAGTAACTTTAGTAAGTTTCGTCTCTCTAAGACCCCTGAAACGACACTTAGAAAGCATTAGTTTTTGCTAAAATATTGAAATTTCCAAGCGATCCCTTTTCAGCTTAGCTAAGTAGCGGGCTAATATTTCCCTGTTTAGTCTTTTACTCCGGTGCTTTTAAATTGCACCCTTGGAAACTACGATCTTTCAACCGCAACCTTCTAAAAGCTCCAAGGCTTGTAAAGTCTATAGATAAACAAATATAACTAAACTTTAAATTAAATTCTCATAAGCTTATATATAAGTAGTAGTATCTTAAATATATTATTTTACTTTTTCTTTAAGAAATTTCCTTTAGTCTTAAAGATATCTAAAGTAGTCTACTTTATTTTCTCTTTAACTTATCTTTACTACTTATCTAGATAAGTTATTAACTAAAGTTTAGTTTCTTAAAAGTTAAGAAATTAATATTACTCAAGTTATTAAGTATTGCAATTTTGTAATAAGAAGTAACAATCCGTTGTCTTACTAAGCTGACTTTTAAGGATCTGTGACTTAAATAGCATAAAGTAGCTGATATAGTTACCCTACTTCCTCTGTAGACTCAAGCTCCTCATCTGATTCCTCCTGGGCCTCACTATCCGAACTATCTTCGTTACTTCCACTGTACCTGCTACCCGAGCTTCTTACAGTCCCTGCTGGAGATGATTCATCTTCATACTCAGCTGACTCATCAGAGCTAGAAAAGAGGTGTTCCGGATGTAACATGTCCCGTGATTGATAACATTTGAAACAGAGGTAGAAAAAATCAGGACACGAATCACACTGATATCCTACACCCCAAGAGTCCTTTACTAATTGTTAACTTGCAATGGTTCGTGCTGAAGAAGCTGGACGAGATTCTCCACTTACCATCAAACAGGCGTCGCAGTATGCTGCTCCTAGTTTCCGTGCCTTTCTTGTATTGTCACCATGTGCCCAAGAGCTCTCCTCCCCAGGTGTCAGAAGGTCAACGATCTCGCTATCAAGCCCATGGTAACATGCGACCCTCCGAGCCGTCCAAGTCCTATCAATGCCTTTGCCTTGTACTGTCAGATCGGCACCGTTATTGATGAGCTCCTTTATAATATCTGCGCGCTGAGTGGTGTCTACGCCCCAGAGTTCGGAATACCTGGCTGCCCACATAAGAGGCGTCCAGTCGTCGATATCTTGCCGGTTGACCATGGACTTGTCACTCTCGAGGACGTGTTTCACAACATCAAGACGGCCACCCACAACCGCAAAGTGTAAGGCACACCGTCTCATGCAGTCCGTTGACTTCAGACTTGCTCCATTCTCTTCAAGCAATTGAACAAATTGGAGCTCGCGGTATAGAGCAGAATGAACCGGCTGCCTTCCCATCCCATCTGTCGTGTTCACATCCAAGCCCCTTGCGATTAAGGTACTGGCCATACTGAAAGTTCCGGATAGGCAAGCAATAGCTAGATGCCCTCCCCACCACGCACAAGATTGATGGAGGTTGAAGTCAGGTAAACCGATCAAATACTCAAAAATCTCAGCTTTAGCCACGTCCTCATTCGGGCGACGGAGCAAGGCGTGGAGTGGAGTGCCGCTTACTCCCGGATCCATGATGTTGATGTCGACTCCCTTTGAATGCAAAAGCTTCACAATTTTGACGTTTCCCATGTGGCAGGCAACGTGAATCAATGAACCATAAACTTCCACATGAAATGCGAGACTCACGCCTGTCTTGACAAGCCACTCGACAGCCTCGTAGTTGCTGGAGCCAGTCGCCCAAGCCAGAGGTGTCCATCCACCATCGGTGGGCAATTCCAGAGATGCGCCACGGTTTCCGAGCAGCTGCACTAGCTCAACGTTCGTCAAATTATTCATACGCTGCAGCGGAGGACTTCCAACGCCGTCCTTCTCATCAAGAAAGACATCATGCAGCAGCAATACCTTGAGAGTTTTAGCATCGTTCTCCTTCACGCAAGTGTGTAGGAGTGGACGTTCAAGATCCGCCGCGGAGTACTGTCTAGGATTCGCGCCTGAAGCGAGAAGCAACTCGACAATCTCAGTATGACCTCGCGACACTGCAATCGAAAGCTCGGTGTTGCGGGCGACCAAAGTGTCAAGTTGGGCTCCATATTCCAGAAGTACTTGTACCGTTTCTGTATACCCGTGCTGGCACGCATACCGCAACGCCGTTTCACCTGTACTTTCTTTGGCTTGTACGTTAGCATGCGCCTGAAGAAGGATTCGGGATATGTTGGCGTTATCGTAGGCCGCATGCAATGCTGTCCATCCCTTTTCGTTCCCTTCAGCATCAACTTCTGCGCCTGCTGCGATGAGGATCTTAACCAAGTCCACATGGCCGCTATAAGCAGCAGTAAACAACGGAGTACGGTCATTGAACGACAGCATGTTTAATGGCGGATCATTCTTCAGTAACTCCTCAACCATGTTCTGTTTCTTGTAATGGGTTGCACGCCCAAGCGCAGAAGCCAATGCCTCTTCATATGTCTTTGAATCACAAGCCACCTTCCCGGACTCCAACAAGGAAGACAGATACGGAATCACTTCCTTGCCCGATTCGACCACGGCGTCGAGCATACCTGAAAATTCCGTGACCATGAGATCAAGTGGTGACGTCAACAATTGCGGGAGAACAAAGAAGTTGCCTGCCTTGAAGGCCTTGTAGAGGATGGGCCGGCCTTCTCTTGACAGTTCTTGTGATTGTTCCATGAGAATGAAGAGATGCGAAATCAAAGCCTTGCAGCAGATAGGTGTTAGGTTAGCGTTCCTGCCGTCGGTTATCAGATCACCTATCGCTGACACAGGACTCCAATTCCTAGCCAAGGCTAACTTCAATAGTCCATCAACAACGCGGCAGTGTCCGTTCTCCATGGCCGTCTCTAAGCCGGTCAGAAATCCAGCCGGCAACTGCACTTCCCCATCAACAGTTGATGAGGCTTCTGGCAGAGATTCCACTAAAGAAAGAACAAGTGCTCGGTTTCCTATCTTGCATGCTTCATGGAAAGCGTTGGAATCATCTATACCAGGTAGAGTACCTTTCAACGGATAGCCAGCTTCAATCAGTCGTTGAGTAATCTTCGGACAGCTTTCCGCATAAAGTTTCGAACTTCTTAATGCTAGATATACCGGCAAATAACCATTCTGTTTGGCGACTTCAGTGGGTATGATTGAGGTCAGCGCCTCGACGGCTTTCTCCACGCCATAGTAGGCAGCCCATCCCAGTGTAGTAATGGGATTCGCGAGCCTTTGTGGATTATTGGTGACAATCTGGAGAAACTCAGAGACCACCTCTGGCATCCGTGATGCAAATGAAGCATTGATGAGATCATCAATAGTGTCGCTGCCCTGGAGTGGATGCAACGAAAGTAGCCGCTGGACGATTTTCGAATGCCGGCCTCGCATCGCAGAAACCAAAGCACCAATAGCCTTGTCGCGGGAAGATAAGAAGTCGACACTGCTGGTATTGACGACAGCATTGACCAGCGTCTCTGAGCCGAAACCAGCCAAAATTGTCAGCGGTGTCATGTTCGTTAAACGGGGCCGATCTACTGGATCCGATGCACTCCAAAATGCCCTGACCCAGTTTTCAATAGCTTCATGATTGCGAAGAAATGATTGAAGGAAGAGGAGCTTTTCCACGCTCACCCCGGTCATACTTGCATGTCTAGGCCAGTATCTGATGGCGTACGTGAGAAAGGTATTCCTCGAATCTGGTAGAGCCACATATTCGTCCTCTGTATGGCACTGGGCCCATTCTTCCTTGGTAGCCCCCTGGATGCGCTGCACACACCACTCAGCCATTCTATAGTGAACCTCAATTTCGCCAACACTAATATCGGAATTGGGGTCTTCGCTCTCCTGTTTGATTCTGGATCGGACCCAATCTCGAAACCGACCGTGAGAGAACCAAACCTCGCCATTGCAGATAGAGACAATCCCCTGAAGAAGGGAGACAGTTCTTGGTAAAAGACTAGAGTGTGTTCCGGTATGTCTCACCAGGCCTATACTCATCCCGTACCCGGTTCCTGCCTCCAAGTCATATAGCTCCGTCGGCGCCAAAGGGCGACATGAGATGAGTAGAGCATTGGTTGCCCAGCAAATGTGTTTTCTATGAGGGGTGTCCCAAAGAAGTTCGAAAACTCTTTCTGGAGTAATGGGTAACAGATCATCGAGTAATCTGTCAATATCCGATGGTGCAAGATGAGTAGCCCTGACCCGTATGAGAGCGATTACCAGTTTCCCAAGCTCAAGATCATCTTGGTGATCGCGTAAAAGTTTCGATAAGCGAGATCTGAATTGATAAAGAGCAGGAAATTCTACGAGGAGCTCCAACACCTCTGGAACAACTGCTAGATCGATTTCGCTCTCTGTAGCACAGCCATCCGGTCGATCTTGCGAGTTCTGAGTCAGTTCTTCCTGGGTTTCCGCTTCATCTCTTCCATCAATCACAACTGGTTCAAAGTAATCTGAATATTTCGACAAGTCCACAGGTCGACTGTTGATAATCACCAGGGTAAAGGCAAGCTCCGAATCCCGTAGTAGACTGCAAAGCAGCGACATCAGCCACGCGTATCCAGTCACCCTTTCATTAAAATTCAATAGGACCCAAGTGAAACTGAATCTTCCTGCGCTGTTCCGTAACAAGTAGTCGTAGAATGTGTTGAACAGGAACGTGCGTGATCGACCATGATACTTAGTACCACCGTTCACAACACTGTCTGGGTGGCTGGTTGATTGCCGGCGAACAGGGATCTCGGCGAGGAACGTGCATAGCATGGAGCTGACATCGTTACATCGAACGTCCCACTCTCGAAACTCAAAGAATTGACGCATGTTGGATTTATCAGATAAGTGCTTGTAGATCGCCAAGGCTGTTGCGTAAGCCGACACTGGGTCTTGTACTGAGAAGTATCTCGCGTTCCCTTGGGCCCTCTGGGTTGGAACATCTTGAATGATAGTAATCTTAGATGACTCTTTCGAGTCCCCAGAGCTGCTCGATGCACCGGGTGACATGTGATTTAAAACGGCCTGGGAATCTAGTTGGGTAAGCTTGACGATTTTGAGCGATTCGACTCGTCCAGTGTCGACAGCAGCTCTCACAAACCACTTGCAATACCAAGGGAGGCCATCATCACCCAGCGAGCGGTGCGGCGAGCAGGTCACGTCTTCAAGGTATTTCTCATCAAAGCCACTAGAAGACAATGAAATTGTTGTATCAAATGTGTCAAAGATCTGAAGGTATTATTAATGTCTGAATAAAGAAGCAGTATGTCCATTTGATAAGATGGTGACTCACCCTCTCGCTCTTAACATCATGGGATGACGAGATGTTAATGATCGGTATACTTAACGGTAGTTTGGCATCTAAGAAGGCCCTATGGGCATGCATGGATAGGCTCACGAGGTTCGTTGCGGAAGCAGACACTATACTACTCGGTATTGTGGCTTGCTTCAATAGCAACTGGAAGCTGCGTTCCAGTTCCCGCTGGGCTCGACACCGATGTGGGCAGGCCATGAACAACTGTTATCAATGACTAAGTCGCGAAAAAAAAACCGGTAGTGTATGTCTTCTGGACTCACGATGCAATAAGTACAGGCGGCCAACTTGCGGAACTCGTCAGCGCCAACAGTAGCCATGGCAAGTGCCTGTGTTCCGTTTGACTCGGGTTAGAACTATCCTGATAGCCTTTTGCAGAATTCTTGTTCCTTACATTCTTGAGGATGACCCCGCCAACATCGTGGCAGAAAAAGATGAGTTCAGGTCGCTTGGAAGGTGAGTTCGGGTCGTGGCTAAAAGCGATAGGGTGGCATACCTGCTCAGCTGGATTCCGTAGTTTGGAAAGAAAGTTCAGAAGGTCCAATGCGACAGCTTCGATACTAGGCTGTGTGAGCACGTCTTCAAGGCTGTAGGTAAACAATGAAAGCCTGATCTTTGAATTTGTTGCCTTCAGCCATGCTGGGAGCTCTGTTGGTTTCTCAGAATCAAACCCCAGCCACGAGGTATCACTCGTATCGTTTAAGCCAGAAATAGCAATGACACTGTCATTCAGTCAGTCTTTGAAACGCCTATCAGTGCTCAAGCTAGTAGATTAACTCAATAGATTCGACAGATGGATCGGGAGCCTCCTCCCCATTCTTGTTAATCCTTGTGAGGTTGGTCATCTTCATGATATTGGCCTCAAATGTCGATTGTTAAGTATCCTTTCTCTGGTGGTAGACGCCAGCCTAACAAGGGAACACCGCAGAGAGTCTTCAGTTTTGCAAGCTAGATGCAGTCGAAAAGGTCAACAGACTGAATTGTGCACTGTGGTGTGGTGGGGGAAAGACGGTGCCAGGACCGAGATCAGGCTGTCAGAGCGTACTGAGGGATAAAACTGAGCCGCCCACATGCAGGGTTGTGTGACCAACAGTCAGCCCACCACCTCCGCAATACAGTAAGCTTTGGCTTGGAACCTTTGTCTGACTTGGCGAGAGCAGATTGGGTCTGGTGAGCAACTGTTTTGCCTAGGATGTTTATGCAAGACAACTAGAAGAGGGATCTTATGTGTATATGTACATTGCCATATATGAGAATTCGAGGTCTTCGCTGAATATTTCGATTATCTCACAGGTCTGCTCCCAAATGTCACCATCATGGATTACAGCGACGATCTCCCCGGGTCCAATGTTCCTGAATTTGCTGAAAATGTCCCTTCAATTTCCCTTGCATTATATCCTGAGGGAGAATCGTCCGAACTACATACCGAGAATGACCCAAACGATTCTTTCCACCGCATGAATATCATCGAGCGCCATGGACGAGTCGACATCTCTTGCGAACACAAGCACATCGTTCATGGGTTTTATGATGACGAAGGGAGACAGCCCTGCAGCCTCATCGTCTTTGATTTCAGCTTCACGCCGAATGGGCCCGTTGTCAGAATCAAGGAAGCCTACGTGGTGGTCAGATTCTCCGCAATGGAGAAGGGGGAGCCTGAACCAGTGGTCCAAGCTGCGTATCCCAAGGGTATGTTCGGGGTGGTGCCAACCACACAGCGGGAAACCTCGGCTCGGTCAGCAGGGATTAACGTCGGTGGTGGTGGGGGCCCTGTCCAGGTTGGAGGGGAGCTGAAAGCTGAAAACTCAATCGAGCGTGAGATGGTCTCGCACTCGACTGTGAGAGGGTCAATTGATAAGAGGGGCCGAAGTTGGGGTGACAAGAACAGCGTGTCGTGGTCCACATGGGAGAATCCGAATTCAAAGACCGGGGTCGTAACGAACATGCAGGCGCCTGTACTCCTCAAACGCCGCGACATGTCACAATTCAGGGCCTCAATGACCATAAAGGTAGTGGCGGACACAATGACTCAACTGGGCTCCATCTTCAAGACCGACCCTAAAGATGATGATATTTTGTATGACCCAGGGAGGGAGGGCCCAAAGAACGAATTTGATGCGATGAACTTGCGAACGGTGGATCTGAAGTCAATTGCTGATGTGACATTTTTAAGTGTCATTCAAGATGGAATGAAGCAGGAAACGCTTGGGTCACGGCACTGAACATCATCTGCTGTCTTCGGAAGCTGGAATTATGGCCATTGGGGGTATGGTCCCATGACAAGTTAGACCTGACAAATAAAGGGGTGTTTCTGAAAGGATATCCAGTCGGGGCCTAATTTCCCGGACCGGTTGTAACCGCTCGACTCTCGTGATGGTGTTGTAAAATGCCTCTCGTAAAGATTTGCTTCGATGTCTGTAATGTTATTGGTGTAATGTTGGCACTTTATTCCTTTTCGTAGGGGTTGAAAATACTCAATTATTTCTTATCACATCATTTGTCATACGAGCCAAGGACGGCTGAGCTGTGTGCTGCATGTATATATAGGCTCGGCTAAAGTCTGATTCGCACGGATGCGATGAAGAGAATGCAGTGCAGCTGGCAGCGTGACATGAGTGGGTGGGCGCGTAAATGCTGGTTACAGTCAGATTTATTCCACGTCATAAGTGGCGTATGAGTCGCGGAGTGCTTCCTTGCTTATCATACTCCCCACAATGCAGCTTTCGGCTTCCCGCGTGGAAGCTCTGGTTTAATGTTTATGCACATCTGCTTCGTTCGAATGAACTTCGCCCAATCGATCCACTTGAGGCGTCTAGAATCGCAAAGCAATCATGGACTATCATATAGATGTGTATGACGGACAAAAGGACAACTACGGTAACAGTAATTTCCAGTATGAGGTTGCCAGACCTGACTTTGAGGACATTTACGACGATGAAGATGATGAGGAGTATGAGTACGAGGACGAAGAGGAGGACGAGGACGAGGATGACCATGACGATGGCGATGATTACGATGACGGTGCTCATATTGAGATAAAGCTTCACCAACGCGCCGAATATGTGCGCAATGCTATGGCAGGTATTGTGCCGAGACTTGAGCAGCAGGCTGAGGCTCTATGCCCTTCAAATCTGCATCTCAAATCAATGACGACGTTCAGCAAGGAAGAAGAAGATCTTTTGGAAAGACGAGACGCCGAGCGAGATGCCTTCTTCAACAACTTCAAGGACGTCATCAGGCCCCAAAGCAAAAAGGTCAAGGACCGTCTCCAGTTGCACCAACATAATCTACTCTATTATCTTGTGGCGAATGGATCGGAAACACACAAATGGCTGTTTGAGCGCGCCGCTCGTCAGTTTCCGACACTGCTTTGTGAATGCAATATCGACAATGAGCCAGGTGGGCCTCTAATGAAGGCTATTAGCTTGAGGAGAGGTCATTTCATAATGGCTCTGTTGGAAGGTGACGTTGATCGGGAACGACTCGCCGAAGCAATCGGACTCAGAGGCCACAGCAAAAGAAATTGCATTCACGTGGCTCTGAAATCAACGCTCCCAACCGATGTTATCATCAAGTTGATTGAAAGGGCGTCCAAGGTCACGTTAGGCGAACGGGATCAAGATGAATTGACCCCACTTCATTATGCGGTAGAATATGAAAGGTGCACAAAGAGTAGACTTCCAGTCTTTTATGCGTTGCTCAATCGCAGCGATGTGGTATTTGATATCAGGTCACAAAGACTTGGGATGAGATCGGTCTTTCTGTATCATGTTACTTCTCGCAAGACCTACAAGGCGCCGAAAAAGAGGTCAGTTCCAGGATCCAAAAGTCTTCCTAAACAAAAGGATAAGGGACAAGAGCCATTGGATGTGCCCCGCGATCGTCTTGTGGAGGCGCCGAGGAATGTTATGCCAGAGAAGGAGAAAGCCAAGAAAGAGCCCAAGGAGGCCAAGACCCCATTCAACCTTGAGGAAGAGCGTCGGCAGCTAGAACAGTTGAGAGGGAATGATCACCCCCAAAAGACTTCCAAAGCCTCACTGCAAGATCCTGCAAAGTCGAAAGCCGTTAGCGAATCTAAACATGATTCAGCTCACGAAATGAAGGGACTCCCCCGGACCAACACGGGACTGAATCCAGTCAAGGATCATGAGGAAAGGAACGGCAACCGAATTGCACCTAGCAAAGGAAATGACAGTGCTGTTCCATCTTCCAAACAGGATGGGCCGACCAAGCGAAAGAAGGATTCGAGGGAGGAAACGGCCAATACTATCGCCAAAGAGCTCAAACTTTACTATCTACGCTCCATTTTCCAGCGAAATGCAGCAACAATGAGGGACAGGCAAACTTATAGCTTGCGCACCTATAGAACTGCGGTAGACTTCCTATATGGGGATAACGAGAATGGTAAGTGTTGAACGCCGATATTTACAGGTCATGTACGAGGTATTAACCGATATCATCAGATCAGCAACTCTACTTTGATTTCCCTGCTATGCAGCAGAAAGAGTCAGAGACTATTGACTTTCACTCTTTTAAGGAATCATACGGAAATTTGAGGTTTGATGAAGTTCTTCAACGTGTGAAATTCCGACCCTTAACCGTAAAATCTGACAACTGGAAATCCAATCCATACACCGGCCGAGAAGATGTCTGGCACTTCTTTCATTGGCTTTCTGCGACGAAGTTAGTCAAGAACATCATCAAAGTTATAGTTGATGATAGGAGCAACACTCCACATAGTGACTCTGCTATAGAGAAGTCGCTGAAAATGTTTGAAATTGACATACTGGATTGGCAGAAGATAGACTTGGATCCACAAATCATCCGCAATGGATGTCGGGACACCAATCTACGTGAGCTCCACCTCACTTGGAGCGGCAGCAATGCTGTTTTGCGGGCGTGGAGTGAGCCAGAGGGTCTTGTCGAGATCAAAACTCTCAAACGCATCATCATATACGAGGACGAGGTATGAATCACGACCACGATCGAAGAAGCAATGTATACTAATAATACGCTAGAAACACTTTGAGCCAAAAGAACAAATAAGTAGAAACCTTGACGAGTTTAGGCGGCGGCTTCTTAAGAACAGAAAGTCAGAGTACGGACCCATATCATGCAGCTGGCGGAGAGCAGAGCCGCAAGCCCGTTCAAAAACCAAAGCAGAGCATGGTAACGGACCGGAAGACGCGATTGCGAGTTACCGATGGCTCAACATTATGGACGAATTTGTCAGGGGACTAGACAATCTCGAGTTTCCTGAAGAGATCTCTAAGAAGTATCAGAAGGATGACAGTTTACCTAAGACTTTGCGAAAAGATGTCACCGTGGCTTTGATTGATGATGGGGTTGACCTGATGCACAAAACGATTTCCAGCAGGATCGGGACTGGGAGAAGCTTTGGGAACGCTTTTGAGGACCAGGATTTGAGTGGCGCCCCTCAATCGTTCCATGCTTCTGCGACTGGTCATGGGACTTGCATGGCCCAAATGATAGCCCGTATTTGCCCCAAGGTTAAGATATATGTCTGTAAACTGGATTTACTTCTACAACATGCTGGAAAGCCAAGCTTTACAGCTAAGAGTGCTGCTGAGGTATGTCTTTACTATCCACAATTCTGCATCTTTTCCACTCTAACAAAGACGATCAGGCAGTTGAACATGCAATACGACGCAAATTTGATATAATCTCAATCTCATGGACGATCCATCTGAATAAGAACAACAAGGATGATCTTGAACGTCTGAGGAAGGCTCTGTCCCGTGCCGACGATCTTGGGATTTTGGTTTTCTGTTCTGCGCCGGACATTGGAATTGAAAGGTCCGAGACTTTGCAGGAATATTATCCGTACGGCTGCGAGACACTTTCCCCTTGCGTGTTCAAGATCGGGGCTTCTGACGTGCAGGGAATGCCACATAAGAACGACAAGATCAAAGTCGACTATATGCTTCCAGGTCATAAGGTTCTTTTAGGCGATGACGACCGCCTGACCAAGTCAGATGCAGTACCAAAAACAGGATCATCTGTTTCCACGGCTCTAGCTGCTGGTTTGGCTGCACTTGTCATCCACTGCGTTCGGATTAGTGCAATCTACTCTTTCTACACCAAGGACAGCAAAACCGCCACTGACTATATCAACATAGCGACGTTCGAAAAAGTGAAGAGGCTCAAGTGGATGAAGGCTGCTTTTAATGCGATCGACTCAAAGAACGACTATACTGATAAGGATGATAGAAACGTTAGGGTTGAAACCTTTTTTAAGGGGCATGTTGATGTTATTAAGCTAGACAGTGAGCACGACGAGACAGACAAGTGGATGCAGATCATAAAGATTGCAAATAATCTCACTTCTACCATTAAATAGCTAGAATCGATCACTTAACTGATCATAATGAAAGGTTTTATACGACTGCGGCAGTCATAAAATTCAGGTATAACGGGCAACATAAGTATTAGTATCGATGGTTTAACTATTACTTACATGATTATGTCCTAGGGTACGTGGTATAAGGTCTTATGATATATTTAATTAAAGTCTTGTATTTTTTGTGTAATTGTGATATTACGTTTATTTTATGTCTAACTACCCAGTCTAACATTTCATCTATGTCACTGTAGAAGTCAATTGCAACCAAGTTGTCAACCATACGTTGAGGAACTCAATCTAGATAGTCCGTATACCGATGAGCGGAAATGGGGATTGAATACTCAGCTTTCATATCTCCTTGTTCATTCCTCTAGATAGTCCTGATCTTGTCTATCTTCCTGTATTGCTATATTTACTATGACTGCTGTGGTTCAAAATTACAAGAGGTGACAGCTCCCTATGAGGAGGAAGCAGAAGAATTAGACTGTCAGGTATAGACTTTCAAGAGGGCATTTCTTGTATTGATTTATTATGTAGATTGGGGACTTACGCCTCGGAAAAACTCAAAAATAGTCAAGAGGGCATTTACATTAATTGACAATCTTTCTTAATCCGATTCGACTTCACGCTCTATAACCGCCCGAAACTAGACGGAAACGGCAAATTGAACTGGCCATGCCGGTGAGGTCTGCAGAGATAGGCAGGCGATTTTAACTACGGTCTCCTTTTAGGCTTACATTTACAGACGGTCAGTAGTAATGGGGCACGCAATGGGGTGATCCAGTATTTAACGCAACATGACTCATAGGTGAATCTAAGATATCCTTCTGTCAAGCTTAAGGCTTGTAGACTAACTGAGAAACCTTAACCAAATCTAGGTTCAGGCCACGCGCCATGCTTGTGAGGCCAAAATGCCCTTGACTCGAATACTTAAAGCTCCTCTACCCCATTCATTCCACTTCTAATTCCTCTTTCTTTTCTAACCACAAATTTTATCATCTGTTAATTCTATTCTGATCCCAACTCCTACGTCCGTATTCTCATCAGCACAACATCCCGCATAGCAAAATGGACAGCTTTTCCCGATTACCAACCTTGGTGCTTACCAACATCCTCGGTCAGATACATTCCGATAGAGATCTGTTCAATCTCATACGAGCCTCGCCACAATCACTGGTAGTCTATGTCCAGTGTCGCTGGACGCTTACTCGTCAAAGGCTCGCACGCTTTCTTGATCTCGACACTGACGGCACGATGCTACAGGACGCTCTAGCCATTATCAATTTCCCACCCATTGACGAAAAGTCGCCGATTTCTCTCCCTGTCATGTCAGACTGGTTTGACAGATTGAAAACCCGAAGCTTCAATCATCGTCACAGCATCGATAGCCTCTACCCCTTCTTTAGTCAGCTTGTCGTGTTTATCGAAGACTATCTCGCTAAGTCCTTGGACCCTTTCCCTGCGCGCGCTTGCATGACACTTCCAACGATCGGACGCTTTGTCCCGTCCATGCAATTCAAGGGCCAGGAAGCTGACATCAAGCCCGTTTCCTTTGGCATATTCCCGGCACACACCCAACGCCGCCTACTACAAGCCTTCATTAGGTATGAGCTGCGCTGCAAGATCTATGACCCGCGCGTATTGGTGCACCTCGAGGTAACTCGTTATGAGGGTATGGCCGATCGACTGAACGATATACTTACCCTCAGTGACTTCGAGGAGCTCTACTGCGTCTTTGAATATGTCAGAGGGATGTACGGCGCTGTCTTAGCCCAATGCAAGGACGACATCTGGTTTCCCGATCGACCAGAGCCCGGCATCACGGTAGCAAAGCGCCCAAGGAATGGCGAGTATCTTGAACTACCTTCTGCCAAAGAGCTCGGTCTCTTGTTTCCTGATGATCTTTACTTTGACGGGGCGGTCTTTTCTGACGCTCGAAGCCTCGATATTATTTCTTGCCTCGGCCTAGACCATCTCAGCTCAATCATCCAGAACCTACAGTTCGACGATGAGACTCTCATGGCTATCGACCCCGTGTGTTTACACTCGACCAGGTGTCTTTGTGGTAAAGGATGGATTAGGAGAGACCGCTTCACTCACAATCACAGACTCTATACAAGTCGGTCAAGAATCCGTCGTTGGGAATCTGATATGCCTGTCTCCAGACCACGTTGGCATGTATACTATCAAGGACAGGTTCAACAGAGAATAGAGGAGCTCAGGTTGCAAACCCTACAGTCAAAGATATATCGTCAACGAGGTTGGATATTCTTCAGAGATTCGCCTGGTCCTCAGCCCACTCTACCCGCTATGGAATACATCACCAAAGAACATGACTCTGTGAGCGATTGGATCTGCCTCGAGCAGGAGAAACACAGACGAAGATCTCAGAAGTGGCAAGACTATTGGGCCGCGCGAACTTTGGAGGATCCGCTCGACCCCGATACTTCAGACGAACAAAATAGCCCTATCCAGCGTCGGTCGGAACCGAGAGTATCTGTTTCTTCCGATATCCCACGATTCTTCTCGGGCAGAACGGTATGGTGAGAGTTGAAGGGTTGCGCACTAATACTACAGATGCGATATCAATATGTTGTTTCCATGGAGAATAAAATTGCAATTTACCACACCCGAGTTGGCTGGTATTTTCCGATAGGCTGAAGATGTCGTTACTCCCTGTACAACATCAGACCCTTCATGGGTATTGTCCATTTTGCAAGTACGTAGAAACTAATCAATTTATTTTTCTGGTATTTGGATCAAATCGGTGAGTCATCATTGCATCGCAGCGTAAATTCGGCAAGGTTTTTAGTGATCAGATTAGACACTGGCTCTGCGACACAGGTCATTGTATCCCAGGCTGTTTTTATGGGGTCTGGAATGCCCCACTTACTTGCTCTCTTCATCTCGGGTCAGTTACACTTTGGTGTGGGCATGACCTCTCACGCAGCACACAACTGACTTCTTAACGCACCATGGCCAAGGTACCCGAATTCAGATCATAGACTAGCAGAAGGGAAAGTCTGATACATACGACCATACCCACTGGAAAATACGGGATCCCGTCCGCTCTCCCATNNCCCGCTGTTGTATGTTTTTTTTTCCTTTGTGTCGTTTTTATCGTTCATCAGTGGCACTTACTTTAGAAACCCTTCTGATGTCTAAAACAGGTAGCATGTGCAGCAAAGGATGGAGCGGACTGTCAGGTGCGAAGGTGGTCATAGAGTTGATGGACCTGAAGATAAGGTTTTCATCATGAATTACACTTTCCAAGCCACATGACTCGTTTCTTTCGAGCCTTCCCAACAGGCCCTGTACTGCCTTTACTCATCCTGAGGATACTTTGTACCACCCTGTCGTCGAATCTCATCCATAATCTCCATGACACGAATGGTCTCGGACCAGGGCATGATAGAACTCTCTTTCTTACCAGCCTGTAGATCCAACACCGTGTTATCCGCTTCGAACTGAAAGCCCTGTCGAGGCTTCAGGCTCCACTCATACCGCTTGCCTTCAGGCTTAGCACCCTCAGACCAGCGGGGGTAAACGATAAAGGCAGTCGGGTGAGACGGCGCGTTGCCTTCCAACTCAATGAAACCATCAGTGCCCTCGATGGTTCCAAAGATATGTGATCCGCCGCGTGCAGAACTTCCTGTAGAGGTGATGACACCCTGTCGTCCACTACTGGGGTAATGCAAGATAGCACTGGTGCCAACCTCGACCTTACCGTTGAACGACTGCGTCGCCATGATCTTGGGCTTTTCACTACCAATATCACTCTGTGCCGCCGCCTTGGCTCCACCGGCGGCAGGGGTGGACGGGTCTAGAGTTGTGATGGCCCAAGTGAGTGAGTAGATACCAATGTCAAGCAGGGTGCCAGCGCCTAGTTCAATGTTCTTGAGTCGCGAACTATCAGGCAGAGCATCCAAATCCCAGTGCGCATGGAAGTCGCAGTTGGTGCGTGTGACCTCGCCGATGACCTTGTCTTCATACAATTGCTTTCTGATCTCAGCGATCATAGGTCGGTGTCGAAGCCACATTGCCTCAGCAACATAGACACCCTTCGCCTTTGCAGCCTCAAAAACTTCACGGGCCTCTTCGGCGTTGATGGTGAAGGCCTTCTCGCAGAGAACGTTCTTTCCGGCATTGATGGCTGCCATGCAATCGCGGTAGTGAAGGCCATGAGGGCTGCCAATGTAGATGCAGTCGATGTCGGGGTCATTGTAAAGCTCTTCGTAGGTACCGTACAAAACCGGCTTCTTCTCGACGTTGGTCATGAACTTGTCGACGAAGTCTTGACCCTTCTTCACAGACGATACGCCAATGGCGTGGATGATGTGATTGGCTTTCGCATCGTCCCTGGGGGAGACGAGGTCTGAGACGAACCAGGAGGAAATGAGACCGGCGGCTATGAATCTAGTGTCAGGGTGATAGTGCACGAGTTGGTGTATTGAGACTTACTTAAGATGCCCCATCGGCAGGTTGGAATATCCTGGTTTGCCATTTCCCACTAAATTGACGATTTACTTCTTTCAATTGAGTGAATAGTTGTCTGTTGAAAGACCGGTTTAGTCTGATGGATAATTGATTGACCTCACAATATTGCGGGGTAAAATGGGCTCCCATCCATTACGTCATGGCTATATTTAGATCCGATTGATGGATAAGGATAGCCTACCCGGTAATTCACAGAGAATCTACTAGAGAATCTCTTGCTACATATATCTACTATTGAATTATTGACAGTCGTTCATTCTAGTAATTAGCTAGACTTCCATATACCTCCCAGCGCCTCCTACTAGACAGTACATCTGATTTTCAAGCTCTTAGTAGCTCGTCTAGCTGGGTAGTTTGGAATGCCTTGCATCATCGCCCGTTCGAAGGTTAGGGTGCATTATGCTATCCGAAAGTGAAACTACAAACTCGACAACTCACATTTGAACACTACCTCAAGGCCTATAAATATAGCGAATCGCATCCCTCGGGGGAAAAAGGCAGTGTTGTAAGCTGTGACACCTGATTACTTACGAACTAATCATAATCAAGGTCGGTCCTCCATTAAACCCCAACAGTATAAGTAATCTGTGTAACGATAATACGTAAGGCTTTTTGAGAGCCAGACTGATGAATATACACATATTAGTGTAACAGCAAGGCGTAATACGGACATACGGCTTTAATATTTATATCAAGCACCCGCTTTCTACAATTTATCTGCTCTTTTTAGATCTAGCATTTTGTTCATTGAGCTACTGATCGCCAACTACGATTCATGGAGCCTGCTACAAAACCTGAGACGCAAGGTCTGATGACCACATTGGAACCATCAGACTCG
>JABKKP010000334.1:0-49638 GCA_013624355.1 Fusarium caatingaense
ATATAATATAACTAACTATAAGGTTTATAATTTAAAACTAAGATATAAAAGCTAAAGGGAATATAGATAAGCTTATCTTAAAGTTACTTTTTTAATATTTACCTAAAGGGCGTTGCTTTTAAAGAATAATACAATACTAGCAAAACTGTACCCCGCTGACTAATCCATATCTATAAACATTACTACCCCGCTTTCACTTGACTCAACCCCTTTCAAAATTACATACAAGGAATTTGTAAAAATGAACGACCTTGAATCAACCGATGCGCGCCCGGAACCTAAGCCTGCGAGGAAAAGAAAACGCACCGCTCATGCTTGCGAGCCTTGCAGACAGCGGAAATCCCGTTGTGATGGATCACGCCCAGTATGTGACCTCTGCAAAGAGCACGGTGTTGAATGTCACTATCGAGATTCTGCGATGTTACCAGCAGCCAAAGTGGACCAACAACCTCTAGCACAGCTTGAAATTCGTCTTAGAGA
Organism: Fusarium caatingaense; assembly: GCA_013624355.1. Lineage (NCBI taxonomy): Eukaryota > Fungi > Ascomycota > Sordariomycetes > Hypocreales > Nectriaceae > Fusarium > Fusarium caatingaense. Next base: position 481 of record JABKKP010000334.1, read on the forward strand.
TATGGAACGGCTCCTTCATAGGCTGGTCCCAGCCGAATCTCAGGAGCTTATTTCCTCTCCCACATTATCGGCTCAGAACGATAGTAGAGAAGAAGGAACTGACCCAAGTTCCGTCGACGTGCACGGCGGTGATCCTGTTTCTCGGGACAGTACAAATAAATCCGTGTGGCCTAACGACCTTGATGACACCGTCGATGGCATGGGATCAATCACCTTCAAGGGTGAGACATCTTCGGGCGTCTTTGGTACGAAAGTTGAAGGCAATAGTCATCTATGAGCAACGCTAATAATATATGTCAAGGTCCTACATCAAACTCTGCCTTTCTTAGGAAGATTATCGGCGCACAGAGTATGATCCTCAAACAAGTTCGGCGTCTTCCGTTGAACCTGAACAACTCCCAAGCTACTACATCGCTCGACATTTCGAGGCCGGCTTCTCCATCACCGGTACCAGGGTGTGCACATAGTTCCCCTACATTAGACCCTTACCATCTCCCCTCTCACCAAGATGTCTTGGAGATGATAGATATCTTCTTCGATAATACAGGGAAGTTTTTCCCTTATCTTTATAAGCCCTACATCCTCCAAAACTTCATAAACATGCGCAGAAGTAGCTTCCAGAACGTTGAACGATCCCAGCTTTGTATCTTGAATCTACTGATGGCCTTTGCTACCACCCACTGCCCTTCAAACCTGCCGGTATCCCTGAGGGTAGAAAGAGGCGATATTTTCTTACATCGAGCCCTGTTACTGATTCCCGATATCAAGCCAGCAGCAGGGGCTCTCGAGCCTAGTAGGTACTCTAAATCGGGTGTGACCTCTGCTGACCATTCACGCAGTACAAGCATTGTTAATGGCAACCCAATACATACAGGGCACTCAGAAATCATCCTTAACGTGGGACATACTTGGCAGGCTTATCCATGCGGCCTTCCAAGTAGGCCTGTATCAGCCAGCGGGCCAATGTCACTATAGTCCGTTAGAGGTCGAACTTCGAAAGCGAGCGTGGTGGATGTGCTTCATAATGGATAGGTACTTAACTCTTTTAGCGATTGGAAGTTCAGTGGCGGCTAACTTGATGCCAGAATGTGCAGTATGACCTACGGTCGCCCACAGCTTGTGCCAAATGGATATATGGTAATGGATTTGCCGACCGACGTCGAGCTCGAGATATTAGCTGGAAGTCTTCCGGACAAAATAAATACTTCCGCCACGTCGACGCCAACTCTCTTTGTCTACACATGGTAAGGGTCATTATACAGAGACAAACGTAGTAAAGGGTACTAATACGCTTGGGAAACAGCCAATTGTATCTGATTCTTGGCCGGGTCATAGAATCAGTCTATGACAATAACATAACGTGCCCCGCGCAAGCGAATGGTATGCATCAGATGCTCAAAAAGGTTTTGGAGGTAGATCAAGATTTGACTAGTTGGCGTCAACAACTTCCACCAAGGCTCTCTGAAGTCACCAAGTCAGAACTCGAGCGGCTGCAGAGCATTGAAGATATGGTGACATACCGATTTCGGACTATCCTTACTTTGCGGTATCTGAATGTGCGAACTCTGCTTCATCGAGCCGTCTTGTCGTGGCTTTTGGAGTCACCGCCTCATCCTTCTCACACAGACCTGATAATCAATATGAGCGTCAGCAGCATGACGATTTGTGTCGACTCAGCGCTGGAGTCGGTCGGCATCATTTACCACACTACTCACCAACAGAATCTGTTACCAGTATGGTGGTATTCAGTCTACTTCAGTAATATGCCCCGCCCTATAATAATTTCATCTCAAGGAATCAGTCTAATTCACGATAGCTTTCACTGCTGCTCTGGCCATTTACGGAAGCATTCTCGCCATATACAGAGGCGATATCCAAACCCATCAGTTCGCTCTCGTGGATCTTGTACCAGCCCTCCAGACAGCATCTGAAGTATTGGAGAGGCTTGGTGGCGAGACACGTCAGGTATATCGCTGTAGAAAGATTGTCCGCCATTTCCTTCAAGTTGCTCTGGCTTTAAATGCCCCAGTCACAAACGGTCGAAGACTAGGAGGTGAGACACATGGGGGCGAGGGGGTCCATTTTGTTACGCCAAATGCAAATTTGGACCTATTCAACGAAGGGTTCATGGGAGGGCTCGATCCAGACATGACGCTGGATCTGAGTAGCTTTACAGACAATTTGGACTCCTTCATACCAGACACGTTCCCCTTGTAGTAAATATGTAAGTGTCAGAAGGTCTTTTTCTGTCAAGAAACTCAACTCTAGCGTCAAAGGTCATATCTTGTCACTCTTACCAATGACTAACGTTTTCTCTATTCTGAAAGACTCATTATTTACGCAGCTCAGCTCGACCTTTCAATCCAAAGCTTGAGGATGTGGTTAGACTTGAACTAATACACCTTTCCATATTCTAAATAGAAAAGGCGGATCTCAATATTTAAGCGGCAAAAGCTTCCAGCGATAGATAGCTTTTTAGTTATATCTTCGTTCCGGTAGCCGGTGCCGTGCTGGATCGAGTAAGGTTTAACTCCGGAAAGGTAGAAATTAAACACAGTTACCGTTTTGTTAAATCGTCAGAGTAGTAATATTCTGTGTTTAATAGCTACAAGTTCACCCTTGGAAGTTAATACTAAACCTGTAAGCTACTTAACGTTTATCTAAAGATTTTTAACATTTATTTACCACACTGCTAGAAGCTAACGGAAAAGTTTTATAGAGACATTCTGTAGCATAGAATTAAATTACTATCCTAGGGTCTTTTGGTAACAGGATTCCGGTAAACGGTCGAGAGTTGATCCAGAGGGACACACTGCATGAAGTCTTCAAACGATTGAGCCTTGACCTGTGGATACTTGGAATTTTGAAGATCTGGCCCCACATAGGTCTGTTCGTTTATCATGTAGTATTGGTAGAACCTATTTCTATCATCAGCTATGCAGCAAAGCATGGGAATTCATTTCAACTTACATAGCCATGTATTCATGTGGTTGGCTGGACGGCTGGTTGCGCACACTCCACATATTCTCAAATAGCTGTTTCGCAGAGCCCTTGACCACAACCTTAGGTTTGACACCATACACCTTCTCGTACGTCATGGCTATGTCATTCATCGATTTGGTATCACCGACAACTAAAAGAAGATTAATATCTAGAGCAAGAGAGTTATTCAAAGAAAGACTTGTACTCACAGCGCTGGACTCCAACAGCGTCCTTGTCAAGAATAACCTGGGCTGTGAACTCGGCCGCGTTTCCATAGGATGTGCATTCAAACAGGACACCCGGATCGCCCCAATGCGAGAAGGAATCCATTTCCGAGTCATAAATGCCAAAGTAGGGGCTGAAAAAGACTTCGAGGAAAGCCCCAATCAGAACATGGACTCCGTTCACGAACTTCTTAGTCTCGAGGTAGGCCTTGATAGTCTTCATGGGATCCTTGGTAAAGAGCTGTCCAAACTCGAGTTTGGTATAGTCAAGGCACCAGTCGCTCGCCATATAACGAGCGACCTTTTCCTCTTCGCAAGCGTCAATGAGAACTTTTTGACCCTCGATCATCAGGCTGTCATCCCCCAGATAGCAACAGACAACAATGTCGCAACCCTTGACGAACTTGGCAACTTGCTCCCGATCGTTCGCACCACCTTCGACAATGTGGATCTGTGAAGATGAAGCCAAGTGCGTGTCTACTTTTGCTTGGTTTCGACAAAAGCCACGGATGGAGACGTCTTGGTTACTGCTAAGAAGCTTCGAAGCGAGTAGTTGACCAAATTGGCCAGTGATGCCTGCTAATCCAACTAGTAGGGTCATGTTGATAACGAAAACGTGCACAAAGGAGTTGGAGTTTTGCAATGAAACTGAAATTATTGTTGAGAGTTCTTGGTCTGGATCGTCTCTGGTTAACAAACCTTTTATTGAATATCACCGGGGGTATTCCGGGTTTTGGGCGCGGATTCCGGGGCTCGCCAGCGCGAACTTGTGGGTCATTTTTTTGGATCGTCCAAAGAAAGCGCCAATCATACGGCCGAGGTCGCTCCGAACGGGGGTAGTTAGGAAGCTGACTTTTCCCATCCACTCTAGGGTAACGTGGGTAGCGTCCGATGCCCAGATGCGCATCCTGCCCCAAACGAGAGTTTGGCTTGCTCATATCCAGACTGACGGTTTCCAAAGCTCTGATCGTGAAGACATGGCGGTGCCAATACTTCTATGTGTCTTGCAACAACAAAATCCTCAATCTTAACTGGTATCAAGACGGAACACTCGGCAACTCATCGCATGTTTATAGAAATGATACATATATTCTATCCAAGTTAGAAGTCCAGACGCATAACATAAGACACGAGCTTCATTTGGCTTGCATCGGCAGTGGTGCAAGATGATCGACATTCCGATCTTAGCCACGGAGCGGTATCCTAATTCGGAGGTATACGGGAGGATACCCAGATCGGAAGACAGGATAACTAGCTCCGGATAAAACCCCCGTGTCGTTATACATGCCAGATCGATCTGCCACGCCAGTAAAGCCGCCCTGTTTCACGGGACCATAGATCTCTACCCGAATCATCGAACAGGAGTATTGATAGCTTCACCCAAAGGTTTGCTGAACAAAGATAAGAATGGAAAGAAGGCCGACTGTATCGTAACCCTAGAGATGCTTCCGTCAAGTCTACGATCTGCTTAGACAAAAGCGGTAGCTGAATCGGTCACAATCATTGGTGGAGCCATTCTGGATGCTTGTAATCATATTCATACAAACCTCAATCGTTGATGGACAACTAGTTATAAGTACTGTGTAATCTATACCGAGGCTTCGGACCGCGGCAAAGAGTTGGTGCTCTTAGATCCATGATTCATGGTCTTCAAATGCACTAGATATGTCTCATCATCATCTGCCATTCCGTATTCCACCTCGCAGGTGCGGTCGCAAGTAATTCCAATAGGATCGACCCGGGCGCGCGACTGCCCCGTCTTGCTGAAATGGTGTTCAGCACCCCCAGCAAAAGGGTGTGAACCTGAACGATTTCTTCCCTCAGTGTGATCGTCGCTGTTGTTGTTCCCAGCCGTCTTCGCACCTGTGTTCTTGCTACCGTAACGGAGGTATTTCTTGGATGTACCGAGCACCTTGGGAAACAGTCGAACGAGAAGAACGCGTAGCGTAGGCATGCAGGCGCACCATATACCGACGTTAAGTTCAATAGTGGACCATTTCGACATGGCTAGGTAGTCTTGTGAATAGTTGTTCGTGTGACTCAGACCGGCTACGACGCAGGCGTAAAGTCGAAAAATGCTCATGATGGTAACGCTGTAGATGTAACCGTTAGAAACTGCCATGCATCAAGTTAATGGATAAGAGATAGGGTGGACTTACAACACACCGACGCTAAACATCATTCCAATACCAACCTTCTTCTTCCAATCTAGGTTCATCTTTTTCAATTGAGAAAGAGGGACACCTAGGATCCACAAGTCCATAGCAATATTGATAGCAGAACTAGACCAGGCAATACCATTTACACTCATACATGAACCTTCATGCATTCCGTCCCATTTTAACCAGAAGTAGTTAACAGGATGGCACTGGAAGATAATGAGGAGAATAAAGGTAAAGCCGTAAGCGGCTGTAAAGGCAACAGTCGCCCAAAGAACCCTCCGCACCTCAGTGCTGGGAAAAATACGAAGATAAAAGAAGACTAAGGTTAACTTGAGAGGCGTTTGAAGAACAAAGTACATCATAGCGACGATATAGAACCAGTAGCCAAAATCTGTTATTTGCGTCGGCGTTAGGGTCCAGATATCGGTGCCCATTCCTTTTCAAGGGCTTTGAAGGTCAGTCATCAAGTCGTACAGTTCAAATAGACAATTAATCGGTGCCCATACCTGCTGGTGCAAGGTAGTGTGAATTGATTACGATGCAAGGGATAGCGACAAGTATCGTAATGAACATGAAGAGGTCGTCCATACCGAGAGGGACTTTATAACAGAGCTTTGTAAGGAATCGAATAAGGCAGAGGATACCCGTTAAGGTGCCCATGATGTCGTTGAGGCGGACGAAGAGGGTTCTGTTGTCTGTAACAGGGGCACCATATAGCGTTTGAGTTGTATTTTTTGTAACTAGCAAAGCGTAAGCAATTGAATTGAGCATTGTTGGGGCAGTGAGGGGCTATACAAAGGGATTCCTGGACAGTGCAGTCAGCCAGTACACATTTCTCAAGTTGTGTCTGTAGCGGTACGTTCGTGCATGTGCATTTTATATCTTCAAGATCACAACTTGACTCCAATATATTGTTGACAAGACATTTTGACTACACAAGATCAGTCATTGTTGAAACATATCGTAAGTAAAGTTGATATATACCGCACAGTTGGGCAGCTTGCCCAACACCGCTGAAGCCTCCTTACTCAGACCAGTTACCGCCAAAGGAAGAGCTAAAAGGCAAGGGATAATGAACTGGAAAGGCCTCATCTCAAAACAAACTTGTTTCGTAGAAAAGAGCCGAAAAAGAAACGAAAAAAAAAACAAGACAAGGGAAACGGATGTCACGTTAGGACATTAAACTGGTTAGTCACAGTACAAAACGGAACGAAATTGAAACATGGATAGCCAGTAATCACGTTTCAATATATGGGAAGGGGTGGACGGTGGGGACATATACAGGAGTGCAGAAAAGGGAAAAAAGGACTAAGTGGCAAGCTTGGATGTCTAAGCACCCCTGAATCGCAAAGGCCATGTCAAGTCTTTTTCAAACAGAAGCTTATAATAGTTAGCACACCGTTTAGGTCAACGGCTGCTGTGCGCAAGAAGAAATGAAGGGGGCGTCTAGATTTTGCTAAATTCTATTAGAGCATGCTTAGCATGATTAGCCTGTTTGGCTAGAGGGGCGCAAACAGCATGACTGATTCAGTCGCGCCGACAGATTGCCTGGCGACCCGCTTCGAGGTGGCTGCTTGGGTTTAGTCTGCTGACTTAGTGTCATTACATTTTCTTGATCTATCGCGTCTCAATAGTTTGGGACCGGCTTATCCGATCTGATGAATTTTTGTCGTTCTTTCCTAGCTGGACAACGCAATGGAAATGATTGGTGATGAGAGATTCAGCTGTTTATATAGTATATAATTAATATTGAATATTGCCCAATTTGCATGCGAAGTTATGCAATCACATAGACCAATCTACCTCAGTGGGGTATCATTTTTTCAATCGATGAAGCCGTGTTGTTAGTCAGTACGCTCCGAGCTTTGTCGTGGGTTTTGCGACGTCGCCGTTAATAATCGACAGCCTGATAGTCAATTTATCCCGCACGCTTCTCTAGTAGATTCTGGGTTAGACCAAGTTCTGAGGCAGAATTGTCTAGTCAACACTCCACGTTCAGCGTTTCGGGCAGATTTGGTTGCCCCTTCTCAAGTCGTTAGCCTCACACGATGGTCAAAGCGGGATCAGCGATAAACGGTAGATCACTCAGATCTAGAACCGACCATCAATGCCCTTTCTCAGAGATCTATTCTGTACCATGGCGTCACTTGGTTTTCCTGGTCATCGGGTCTGCAGCAGACGAGAAAAGAAAAAACTGTTACATAGCTATGTTGCCGACTTTCAAGGCACGACCACGAGTACCGATTTCTTCCTTCTTGTTTATCTGTTGAAAGAAAAAGAGTATATTTGATCCAACAGTTTGGATCGCGGTCGTCAAGAAAGTAAATTTCTTACGGGACATTAGTGTTGAAGCTGGGAAATCAATGGCGTTCAAGCCACAATGTCGATACACACACTTTGTTGAGGCAAGAATGTCTTACCCTCGAGGCGATGGGAAAGAAAGACGATTGTGTAGTAGAGTACCCAGCCTTTGTGTTTTGACTGATGGACCTTTCGGTGGCGACACAAGATAGAGAAGCAATTCACAAAGTCTCCTTTCGCATAAGCAACCTTGGATTCCTCATTTCCCTCTGTATTCTCTTCGATCCCTTTTCTACCTTCTTCTCTTTCAACGGGCGTGTTTTATATGGTACTGATATCCACGGGGTGACATGCCATTCTCTCAGTGTCACCAAACCCCTGAGTCAATTTGTCAACGCCACGAGATAGAGGGCCACCTAGCACGATGCCCGAAGATACGCTAGATCAGACGTGGCCATCGGATCTAGGCCACTTTGGGCATCCAACTCGAATCTAACCAAGGGACGAGTTATGTTTGAAATGGGATGGGTGAAACGCAGCGATGGTCTTTCTCGTTAACCTATTCTGTACATGTCGTCTACGGAATAGTTAATATGTACTGTTAATCTTTTAAACTTCCAAGGACATAGCATCTCTCTGAGGCAGAGAGGTTTAGTACGTAATACTTGTGTCCGAGTGAAATCCCAGCGCATAACCTCTTCCTGAAATACCTATCAAGTAATTATAAAGTATAAATATATTACAATATTTATATTATGACGAAAGTCCAGAAAGGGCATCTGGCCGACGCGTGCGAAGTAGTCCAAAGCGCGGCCGGATTTGAGGATCGTCTCGTCAAAGTCATAACCTGTGTCCATATAACCGTAGGGTTCGCTGAAGGTCATGCAGGATATCGAATCCCACGCATCTTGACAGTCGCTCCTATTAGCGAGACCATACTCTTGAATAACAGTAAGTGAACTTACAGAATGAAAGCCATTCACCAAGATCCAATGCCTCAATTTCTTCCACAAATCTCTTGTCGATCTGTTTGCAAAGCTGATTGATCATCCGATTCACCTGTCCCTCCATCGCCAAGACATTACTCATCGAATAATATTTCGCGATCGGTTTCTTCAAACGTGCATGGTCAGCCGGATCGCGGATGCTGAAGACGTTGTATACAATCTTGCCAATCACGAGAGAGCTGCTGCTTGAGTAGAATTCCGTCTGGAGAATGTCAGTACCCGGTAACAATATCACCAGCCTATGCATACCTTGCTCCATTTTTCATCAATACCATATATAACTTTGAGCAGTTCAGGATAGTCGAGGTCCAAAAGATTTGGGCCAAGTCTGACCACTGGACCATGCTTCTTGTGCAGGTCCTCAACGGTCCACTGGTATTTCTGGGTCCAGACTTGGTACAACCGCCAGAGGTTAGTATACTCTGAAAGGTTGTGTGATTAGTCTCCATATCATTGGCATAACCATACTTAATTGCTCACTGCTCAGAAAAGGTCCTGGGTAGTTCCGCAGAGGGCTCGTCCAGGCCGAGATGACAAACCAAGCAAATAGTGTGGCTGCCACCAACGCGATGCTAGTGTATATGAAGCCGAGAGTGTTATCCGATTGCAGCATTTTTACGCGCGTTTGAATAGACTCAAGAAAGATCATAGGTTTCTCTGCAGGATATGCTCCGATTGAGATGAAGGATTTGAAAATCTTTCATGGGATTGCGTCGCTCCCGCTTTCTGCAGAGCCTGGTTTCCATTCCCGCCGATGCCGATATGAAGAGGGGAAATATTGATCCTGTACGACTACGCCACTGTGCATATCGAATCATGACTGCAGATCACATCGCGTAGATTGTAAACGTTACACAAAGGTTCATTGAAAAGGTGCCTGCATCTTCTCGACTACATTGAGGTGCCTGATAACGATAGTCGGTTGTCGTAACCCAGACCAGTTGATATTCGGGTACCAGATCCTAACCTCGACCACCCAGCCCAACTGGCAACCAACAGTGCCAACCAACCATAAGAAAGGTGAAACTGAACAGTGGAGCCACCCTTGCATCTATTTTTAAAACATCGAACCCACTTATCTTATCCTCGCATGGTCACGATTCTTGCTTTCAGAATTCATCCACTGCACATATGTGCTGCTTTGTCTGCCATTCCTCACAAATGCAACTACTGGATCAAAGACTGCCTCTTTATTGTACTTGGACTCAGCGTTATTTAAACACATTCATCTCACTGGTATAACAATAGCTACCCGAAGCCTCAGGCTAATAGTTCTTCCGTTCCAGCGGGGCATGTACTGTACGGCGCATAAACTATCCCCAGATATCACCGCCATCCCCACTCTGCGCTAAGCTATCTTTCAACAATTACTTCATTATGGAGGCGGCTAAGCCCGAATATCAACACTTTGTTCCACAATTTATTTTGAGAAACTTTAACCATCCATTTCTGTGCCCCTCTACCCCCAAGGGCCGTTTGAAATGTAAGAAGCGTCACCATGAAACGGGCAAACATCCAGGCGACCCCGTGGTAAATTGCTTGCAGCTGTTGCCAACCGGGCTTAAGATTGAGGAACATTCCATCCGACGCGTTTGTGGTCTTAATGATATGTACACCGACCGATCATCAACTGCAGAAGTTCCTCGCCAGCTTGAAAGAAAATTCAGCCGGCTCGAATGTAGCACCAGTCTTATCATTCGCAAGATTGTCACGGCACAGGAGCAAGGCCAGAAGGATGTTGAGTTGACCAGGACGCAACGCACCGTTCTACGAAAGTTTCTCTTCTTACAGAGCATCCGTGGTACTGGGTTCTTTCAAAGATACAACTGCGAAACCATCGAAGACTACAAATATGCAGAAGACCAGGCTCTGCTCAGGGACTTTATGAAAAGCCACGGAATTGAACGGCCGATAGATGTTTGGTTACATGGATTGAGTGCTATTATTGACCTTGATATGGACGTGGGGGGTCAGTGGCAAGAAACTATCTCTTCAGCCGTATACTTCGCTATCGCTGATCGTTTCGTGGAGCATGCCACGGGTTATTGGATGGCCATATGCACACCTGCGAACACCGAAGAAGAATTCGTATTGACTGAGAATGGCTACAACGTCCACGAAGGACCAACTGTCGGTTTTGAAGACAAGGATACTGGTGAATGCATTAGTCTGGGTCCTGCCTTTCATTATTTCGCGCCTATCGCTCCCAGAGTCATGATTCTCCTTCGGAGCCAACATCTTCCTGAGCCCCTCGACGATGGCGATCCAGATAATAAGGCATTCCGGAGACGACGGCGAGAAATCATGATCGACACCTTCTATGGCCCGGGAACCGAATCCATCATGGAAGACCTTCCAGTTCACATAGCATTTAACAGCTACTCCAAGGTAGTTGATGGCAGACGTGTACCAGTACCGGAATGGGATGGAAAGCTTAACAAGAACGACTGTTTTACATTCCCCATCTTTCAGATTTCTACGGATTACATTCGTAAGATGAATGGTTTGCTTCTTGACCACGCGTTCCACGGCTCGACCATTATTTTCAATCGACAGGATGTGTTTCTCGACCTTGTGGAATGGTATCTGACTGAGCCCTGTGAAGTGGGTAAGAATTTGATTGGAGAGAACCGTGAAACCAAGAGAAGCTATCTCGAACAACTAACCATTTTCATGGCGGCGCAAGGGCGAGAGGTCTCAACGAGGATCATTGACTGGCCAACCCGCAAAGACCTTGACATAGCGCGTTTCAGAGAAGCCGGCATTGCTTCTGTAAGATGGGCTCAAGATCTTGCTAAAGATAGAGGTGATGGGCCAGAACAAGCCGAAACGAAGACAGATGAACAACCGGTGAACGAGGCAGACCCTAAGCCCGAGGAAATGGTCCCCAATGAATCATATACGGACCGTGAAGATGCAGAAGAGCCTGACCGATTACCTGACGAACTTACAAACTTTGACTGCTATTTGGGGCTTCAATCCTATTTGCAGGAGGATACCCAACTTCGCCTAATCTACGAACGCATTACCGAGCTAGCAGCAGCCTCGGAATCCCATCCAAATGCGCCACGGGCTGTCTCGACTGGAGAGTCGGCACATGCACTTGCGATGTTCCGCATCTGGCTCATCAGTGCACATATGGATCGAGACGATAGGTTCGAGGGAAGCGGAAGGCTTGAAAAGCTCTTGCAAAGCTTTCAGGCGCAGGAGCCTAGTTTTGTGTTTTGGCACTTTCTCAAACGAATTCGACATGCTTTGAAAAGAGAGGAGCAAGGTAGTTCGGACACCGATGAAAAGGATTTAGAGGGCCCTGAAGATGATATTGACGATGGTAAGCTATAACACTATGTTCTGGGACATTCTCGATTACACGATACTCACTCTTTTATCAGGACTCATGCAAATCCCCTGCATATCGAACATGATGATGTGGAGAGTCATGATCAAGGATATTAGTGAATCTCAGAAGCTCGATCGAGAGCTAAGCCTACCGGAGCTTAATTCCCTAATGCGACGCGATAAGGAATCTGCAGAAAGTAATAGCACGACACATATGTCCCCGGGTAAGGTTGATATCCCGACAGTTACTGGCTGCAACGAAGTTCAGACAAAGGTTGAAACGGACCTACATCCATCAAGTGGAGCTGTTGTCTTGATAATAGTCATTGTACTGTTATTTTCTGTTACATTTACCATCGGGGCAGGTTGGATCATTTTGCGAACTGTACAGTGGATACAGTGGTTAGCGGGATGCGTAGTATATACGATGTTAGATATCGTGCGCGTTTGTTTTTACTCTAACCAATAAACTTCTAGGATAGGTTCAATATAAAACAGTGCTATGAAGACTACAGTGTAAAGCTTTCATTGCTTAAGATGTTACATTTATCGTCCACCTATTGCTACAAATATAAGCATGCAATCAGCCTATTGAAGAAACGTGTTGGTCGGAACTTTACAATTGTTTCTATGATCCTTATCTGTATCTCTCTCCAAGGAGTCGGGTCATATTTAAGTGGGGGACGTCCGGGAGCATCCCACCCACGTACCACGTCCTCTACTCGGGGTTTGCTTATAACACATCTGGTGATAAAGATGCCCGCAATGCGTACTTAATAAAACAACACTTTTGATTACACGAACTGTCATTCAATAGTTATCTTTTCTAATAAACCTTATCCTTAACAAGGTCTGAACCAAGGTTATTGTAAGTTATCGGAACGACTGCACGATGTATAAAAAAGCTACCCTTCGTACCACGTCCTCTATATAAGGTTTTTGAAGGTCAGTCATTAAACCACATCCTCGTTTAACTTTATCCGTAGCAGTTTTCTCTTCTGTAATTCCCTCTAAATAACACATGCATTGCCTTGTTTGTTGTTTTTCATAACTTGATCCATTGGCCCCACCCTTTCTTTTGCTCTTTACCGGATCGGAGCAATTCCTGGTGCAACTCTCCTCCATCCCGCACCGACCGGTATCATGATGGCTACTGGAACCGATGATTCAGATTGCGCCGCTATCTGGGGCGACTTTGTCGATTCAGATGACGAGTGCGATGTCGAGGATGCAGCCGAGCCAGCTAAGCAATACGACGAGGGGCTCTATTATCCAATCTGCATCGGAGAAATCCTCATCAACAAATATCGTGTCGAGCATAAGCTGGGCCACGGCGGCTTCTCATCCGTCTGGATGGCGCACGACATGGTGAACAACGTCGACGTCGCTCTCAAGATCATGACTCCTGGACCTTCGGCCGAGCGAGAATATACCGCGCAGAACATGATCGCCAGTACAGTGCAGGACACCTCCCGACTCTTGATATACCGGGATACCTTTCTGCTGCCAGCTCCCAAGAGCCACCATAGGGTCCTAGTCTTCCCCTTGCTGGGCCCTAGCCTGCGCACACATGCCGCTTCCATGTCTGTTGCCGCTCGCATGTCGTCCGCGAAGCAACTCTTGCAAGCCATTAAGGCGCTACACGACGGCGGGGTCGTACATAGAGGTATGCTGCCATGGATGTCAACCGGAAAAGCCTGACCATATCATACAGACATCAACTGCTCCAATGTGCTATACAGCCTTTCTCCCTTCGAAAGTGGTACAGATGTAGCTAATAAGTACGAATATCTTGGGCGTCCACAGAAAATGCCTATACCTACATGCAAGCCCATGTGGAAAGAGGGCGAGCTGGTCATGCCTATTTCTCCGCATAAGTCTCTGGTACAGGAGACGGGCACCCTCGCCGACTTTGGCTTAGCCGTCAAGTCTGACACCTCCGTAGAGTGCGAAGGCAGACCACCTGCCATCTACTGGGCCCCAGAACGTTTTCATGGCGTGGAACCGGGCTTTGCGTCCGACATGTGGAGCTATATTTGCATCTTCGCCGATCTCTGCATAGGGTTTTCCCTGTTCCGTGGCTCGATACCCCGTTCAGCCCTGGACTTCATGGTCAGGAGCCTGGGGCCTCTTCCTTCGACCTGGAGGGACTCTTACGACGGTGGTGGTCAATGCGACGAGTCATGGTATGCCCAGAGTAGAGGGCCAGATTTCCATCTGACTCTGGAAGCAAAGATCGAGCGTTCGCGCTATAAGATAAGCCCTATAGAGAAAAAGCTGGTGCTCTCTATACTGCAGAGGGCTCTATCGTACCTCCCGGATCATCGCTTCAGCGCTGGTCAGCTTCTTGAGGATGCATCGTTCAAGGAGCTGATGGCCTTGCATGAACTTGAGGAACATGTGGTCACTAGCAAGGTTGGAATATACAATTGTCATTGAAATGGAAATTTATTAAGGATAGAACCATTGATGTTATCATCCCCCGGAATTTCTTTTTCTTCTTATTTCCGATCAATTCGCGTTTTCCGTTGGTTCGTCTTCCATTAATCCGGACGAAACGATGTCGCTAGTAACCAAAATTTGATCTGCATCTTCATAAATGAATCGAGGTGCCTTGTCATACGACGCGTCATTATCGTAGGAGACAAGTGCTCATCCGGGGTACCTTACCCTATTATTAGGTACGAAGATAAGCTTGCTACTTGTAATTAGCCTGTTGAAAAACGTGTTGGTCCGGACTTTATAACCAACAAGCACTGAGCTAGCAGGGATTGTTAGGCATTTTCAACTAACCTTGCCACTGGACTGGTCAGTTTGATGATGAAACAGTGGACCTCAGCCAGGGCCAAATTATGCCCTGCGGCACAGGAGTCTGTGATAAACAGCCACTCAACCCAAGACGAAGAGAAAACAGCAGTTTCTTTTCATTCATTCATAATTCACACGCCAGATCTTCTTCAACAACAAACTCAGACTTTTAAGATAGACTCGTCACTGCCTACAGAATCTAATCCACTGCCAGGACAATCCCACTCAAATTACCCCCAACCTCAATTATTCCGCACCGCGGAATTGTCTACGACCCACATTCTGTACCGGAAGCGGCCACATCTGGGTGCTGCCATGGCGGAGCCAATACATTTTGTCGCTCGAGAAGATAGTCATCTGAACGCGGGCCCTATTGTTTCCTTGGGAATTGGCATTGGTGTTGCAGTTGGGGTGATATTCCTAACTTGCATTGGGCTGTGTGTGTGGAACAGAAGGAAGATGAGGAGACAGAGAGCCCAAGAGGTAGCTGTGGCTATGCAGCCTCTTCCATACGAAGCTGCTCAAGATGGTGCTTCTACGAAGGACTAGCGGGACCTCAGTATGTATCAGTATCGTGAAGACAAAGAACTGGTTCGGTTTTGTTTATTTTTGGAATGCAAGTTAATTCGGCGTGCTATGCAACGATCCATCGCTCGTCCAGCGATACAAGGATTAGCAGTCTACTGGAACCCAGATTGGTCCATTTCATAATGGAACAGTGGAGCTTAGCCAGGGCCATAATCTGCCCTGCGGCACAGCACAGCAGCATAGAACGGAGACAGAAAATTGTAAATTATAGTTATTCTCCATTCAATTCCTCACTTACCATTCAGCTCCCTTATCACATCATGCAATGAGTCATTTAGCTGCCAAATTGGGCCAACAAGAATATCCTGATTTGGAACCTTGAACGTATTCCAGAGCTACCAAGCACGAACTATCACCCAAAATCATCCATCCAGCAACGGGACCTTCCTGAAGCCAGTGATCTGAGCATTGCGATGGCGGAGCGACCACACCTTGTAGCTCGAGCGACATCAGGTCCATCAGTCAATGACGGTCCCTTCACTACCTCTTTTGTCAATTTTCTGATGATTGGCATTCCTATTATTGTTGGGGCGATATTGATATGTTGCGTTGGGTTGTGTGTGTGGAATAGAAGGAAAATGAGAAGAAAGAGAGACCAAGAGGTGGCTTCACAGGCTCTTCCACGAAAGGCTGGTGACGAGGGCCTTTCTACCCAAGGTTAGCGGATATTCAGCTTTCGGAGGCAAAGATGTTGCAATGGAAGATGACTTTTTGAATTTTAATCTTTTTGGATGTTGGTAATTCATTTGGCGCACTATACTGGGTAACATTCTCAAATAAACAACAATACAACTTCGACCACTCATGCAGCGATATAAGGAATACCAGTCAACTGGAACCCCCTCTCCGTCAACTTCGGCACGGCCCTAGGCTTACCAGTATTATAAGGACAAGGCTTTCCATCTCTCATAACGGGAATACCTCCAACATGCATAGCATTGGGCCAATGCGTCGTGCTCTGAAGGTTATCAAACGCGCCCTTCTTCCTGATCAAGTCCTCCTGTGTCGCATCCGCAGCAGGCATATAACAAGTATACGTGCAGAACCTAGGCATCGTACCCTCAGGACTGACGTTGTAGTGAGGTGTGCGACTATCCCACACAAGAAGATCGCCAGGCTCTGCGTTGATCTTGATCCATTCGCAGCCCTTGTTCTTCAACCACTCCATACCCTCCTCTGTGAATCCGTACCATTCTGTCGTCCAAGCCCAGATTCTGTTCTCTTCGTTCTTAAAGTCCCCGTGAAACTCCTCACTGAGACGATGCGCGCCCTTGCAAACGATCAATCCACCGTCCTTATCTCCGTTGGGAAGGATGTTGACGAGACCTTGCAGACATCGGAAGCCTGGCTTCTCGGGATCTTGGTCCTGATGGGGCCAGGGCTTGTTGACCTTGACGTCTTTGCGGCCTGGGAAGGAGGTGTTGATCGCGTCGAAGGAGACGATCAGGTCTTTTGTGTCGTAGACGCGCTCGAAAGCTTCTACTACGCCTGGCTCTTGACGGATTGACCAGGTAAATTGCTCGTGAGCAACGCCGTAGCCGATGATCATGCCCTTTTCTGTGATGACGGGGAGAGTCTCGTTCTTGACTGTGCTGGGGTCATCGCGCTTGAAGCCCATGCCGCCGTTGCTGAGTATTGTTAGTCGTGAAGATATTGGAGAAGGTGGTGGGTGACTTACAAGGTCTCGAGATAAGACATAATCTCCTCACCGTATTGGTCAGCGCGATCGCGAGGAATAGCACCCTTGACAACCGCGTAGCCATCCCGGACTAGATCATCGCGCCAGTCGCCGTAGACGGCATCAGGGTTGGCGAAGAGCTTGTTGGGGCCTGCAGGCTTGGCTTGGAGAGACTTGGTGGATGTGGGGTTGTCAAGCTTGAGTGCTGCGCTGGCTTGGTAACCTGCGGGCTCTGTGTTGATGACCATTGTGAAAGGTTGTGGATGCAAAGGCAGAATGAAGCTGAATTGGTGTTCAAGATCCTGATCAATTGTCTTGAGAGTTGTTGATGGAGAATAGTTCTTTGCAAGTTCATTCTCGTCTACTTATTCTTCGATCATTTGATCCTTCACACCACCGGAGTCAGGCGTTGAACGAATAATTGATTCCGAAGTGCTGTCGCTTCGGCTCGGAATCGGCATCTCGCTTGCCCCGCCACTTACCCAAGACTCCGCTACCGAGCCGCTCGCCTCCTCTTACACCGAACCCAAATCAAAGTGGGGCCGAGCGGACCACCGGTTCACGACCTCGGTATCCCTCTTCCAGTACTACAAGCATCGACTATGAATAGGTTGCTTCAGACTTCAATTCCGATAGTATCACCACCAATTACATCCTTGTCACAATGCCTGCTGCCAAACTACCCTTCGAAGTCCCAATCGACCCCATCAACCCCCCAAAGGTTGGTAACGGCGGCTATGTCAAATTCAACCCACACTCAGAGACTCTTCCAGCTGGTTGGAAGTTTGATCATCCTTCAGCAAAGCCTCTAAACTGCGACATTCTTGTTGAACATGATGTTGCGTTCAAGATGCGTGATGGCGTTACGCTATACGCTGATATCTACCGGCCACCGAACAGTGATGAGTCTGTTCCGGCGATCATCTGCTGGTCGCCTTTCGGGAAGAAGTTCAATGGTCTTATGTCACTAGATCTCATGGTTCCTTGGAACCTGGGAATTCCTCCCAAGACACTATCTGGTCTTGAGAAGTTTGAGGCTCCTGATCCTAATGATTGGGTTCCTCGGGGTTATGCAATCGTCAATATCGATTCTCGCGGTTCAGGAGATAGTGAAGGAACAATGGTCATCATGGGTACTCAAGAGGCTGAAGATGGTTATGACACTATTGAGAGCATAGCCAAACTACCTTGGTGTAACGGCTCAGTTGGTCTCGCTGGAAACTCACATCTCGCCATCGTCCAATGGTTCATTGCAGCCCTTCGACCCCCCAGTCTCAAGGCCATAGCCCCCTGGGAAGGTTGCGGCGATCTCTATCGTGAACAATTTGCCCGTGGCGGTATCTACGCCGGCGATCTCTTCGATAAGTTGATTGTCAAGTACATGCTCCAAGGCCACAACGGAATTGAGAGTTTCCGTGAGATGTTCAAGAAACACCCTCTTGCCAACGACTGGTGGAACGACAAGCGTCCAGACATGAAGAAGATCAACATCCCCACTTACATCACTGGAACATGGACGAATACCATGCACGGTATGGGAGCTATTCGTGGCTGGCTCGAGGTTGATACACCTCACAAGTGGCTCCGATGGCATCCTTGGCAGGAGTGGTATGATATTTGGGGTAACGAGCAAGCCAATCCTGAACTACTCGACTTCTTTGACTATTTCCTCAAGGGGAAGAAGAACGGTTGGGATAGCACACCGCAAGTACGCATGGCTGTGTTGCGCTTTGGAAAGAAGGAGCCTCAGTCATACGAGAACATCGTCGAGGAGGACTTTCCCATTCCTAGAACGGATTACAAGAAGATGTACTTCACACCAGAAGGCCAACTATCTCTTGATAAGCCCACCGAGTCATCAACCGTTAGTTACAAGTCCGAAACCGACGACCGAGTTAGCTTCACATACAAGTTTGACAAAACAACGAGACTAGTCGGCATGCCCAAAGCCACAGTCTTCATGTCCTGCCCTGATCACAACGACATGGACGTCTACGTACTCCTCGAGAAACTCGACGCAAACGGCGAAGTAATGCTCAACCTGAACATTCCCTGGAAGGGCATCCCCAAGCAATCCTTCGAAGAGATGGATGCCAAGGAGAAGATCGAAGTAGTCATCTACCGCGGACCAATGGGTGTTCTGCGAGCATCGCATCGGGAGATCGATGAGAGCAAGAGTATGCACCCGCATTGGCCTTTCCATCCTCATGAAATCGAGGAGAAGATCAACCCTGGTGATACCGTGAGGCTGGATATTGGTATTTGGGCTATGGGCATTGAGTATGAGGCTGGCGAGTCAATTCGGGCTGTTGTTTGTGGAAGGAATCTGGGTGTGAGTAACTTTGGAAGCTTGGAGCATAATGACAATAAGGGTACACATAATGTCTTCTGTGGAGGAGAGAACCCTAGTCATGTTATCCTGCCGTTTGTTTGATGGATATACTAAGTACAGGCAAAAGGGACCTGCAACTGTTTCAATGATTCATTAATCCATCATGAATGTATCGCAGTGAATGTATTTCCTGGCTGAGTTTCCAAGTAGCAGCATTACAAGCGTTTCACCCATTCTGATATAACAATTCGCTGACAGGGTCCGTCAATGCTGCAGTGACAGAAATTAAACCAAGGGAATACAGAACCGGATCAAGTATCGCCCATTTCAAAGCTTGTCCTTATGCTCTCCATTCTCTGTCGCAGGACCTCCACCTTCTGTATCATCGAACTTGATAGACATATACTGGCCGGGGAAATACTTAGCAACCCACATTTGCGCCAACATCTTCTGGTCAATGTCCTTCAAATAGTAGTTAATAGGAACTCCGGAGGTACCTTCGGCAGCCTTCTTCAGGTAATCGTCTAGCGCCGTCATCATGGAATTGACGTCGAGGATCTTATGATCGCTAGCTTCGATGGCGGCCAAGGCACGAGTTGCAGAGTCGACAGTCCTTTCTTGTATCCCGGAAGCTTGGCCACTCATCCGCGCGTTTTCGGCAAATGACTGGACCGATGCCTCGCTAGAAACCGTCGCGTTCTGCATACTGGCGATGGACGCCATGTCGACCTTGGGATTAAAGTCGGCAAACTTCTCTGCCGCCTTGGAGACGTCACTGGCCACCACGGATGGAACTACACCCATAGACAGAACTGTGATGTGAGACTGGACCTTCTGCTGATTGAGAAGATTCTTGATGTCGCTGGCAAACTTGGAGTCGATGCCTACTTTGCCGCCTTTCTGGGCGAACCAGCTACCTGTGTCCATCGAAGCCTGCAGAGATGTGGCAGCGGCCGCCAAAGACTCTGAAGCAGATGTAGTTGTCTTGTTGAGTACGTGGACCATGCCAACAAAGCAGGATCCAAAAGTGGTGCCAGAGATGATGGAGAATTTCTCGTTGTCTTCTTGGTTTTCATTCATGGCACACTTCATCATGCTTGAGCCACTAGTTGGGTCCAGCTTGTTTCCAGGGAAAATTGAGTTCCAGACTTTGATGGCTTTATCCACGTGTAGTACAAATGGGGCCACGACGGACGCATTCTTGTGTGTGCAGCTCACCGATAGCACCAGACTCCCCTCGATGCTGTGTTGGCTGAGCTGACGACTGACTTGACGAGAAGCTGCGGTTCCCATCTCCTTGGACTTTTCGGCTCCAAAAACGCCACCAACAGTCCCAGATACATACGACGCAATCTGAGCGCTGTATGCAGCTGAGCTTTGTGAGTTGGAGTCGAACGCAAAGTACTGCACATCCATATTCATGGAATCACTAGCGACAGGCATATTCTTGATTTCGCTGCGGAGGTAATCCACCGGACTTTCAATCTGCTTGTGAACCGAATGGATGTTCTTTCGCTTCTCCGGGATCTGGGATCCAGCGGCAATTTTTGCTTTCGCGTAATCGCCGGCGGCTTTCTCGACAGCGGCGTCCAGCTTCTTGATTTCTTGATCCAAATCATCAGTCGGGACTCCAAGATTCCTGAGTTCGGTCTTGGTCATGGTAAGGCTCCGTTTGGTTGATATGAACGAATTGAGAGCATTTTGGGCTGCGTCGACGGGTTCTTGTAAAGCGGCGATATCTTTGGCCTCGTTAAGTGCCTGGTTCGTGATGACACTCATAAGAGTAAGGCTGGGATCATAAGGGATAGAAGAAGGCATGACCAGAGATTAATTCAGTTTGACAATTGATGATAATGAAACAAGTGCTGTGTTCAATCAGATGATTGGCAAGTGAGGGAAATAGATATTTAGAAGATGAAAGTTTGCAGGGTGAGAATGAGAGAAGTGTGATCATTGTTATATCTCTCAATCCCAACAAGTACCGTCAGCCAGCCACGGAACTCGGCAAAAAGGTCTAGATCTGGCTCATGCAGCCCTCATGAGGACTTTCGGGTTAAGAGCGGGCGTTTTCACAAATGGCTGGACCGTTTTCAAGCAGACTATAAGCTCGCGCAGGTGGCTTTGCGCCACCAAAGGACTAGACTCAATCAATCTAACACTAGTTCGACACACACGACAGTCAAAGAATGAAGGAGTGATACAAATCACCCAGTAGATGGGCAGGTGGGTAATAGAAGAAATGTTCTCTAAAGCTTAGGCTACCAAAATAAAGTAGTCTAAGGTCTACTATAATACAGTATAAAGTAATCCACTTATTTCATCTCTCATGGTTTCAGCGGTCAATTCTTCTAGCATCCTGACGATGGGCTTCGAGTTATGTATGTAAATATGTATTGTAAGAAGTGAATAATGTAGCCTCAGTCATGGCTTGTGCCAAACTACTGGAGAGTAAAGTCGTCAAACGCAAAGCCAGGGAATACATTCTCGCACTGGACCTCAAGAGTCATGGACGAAGTCTCTTCATTTGGTGTGAGACTGGCCGTAAACACTTGGTACTCATAAGACGTAACCTCTGAGTTCAGGCGGAGTGTGGAAGTAGCTGAGCCAAGGCCGAACGTGAACGAGCAATCGCCGGTTTCATAAGCCGCCCCAGCCGTCCAACTAAAGCTGACAGTGTACTGTCGGCCTTGGCTTAAGGTGCTGGCCAGAGGCTTGGTGATTGTGGCAGAACTTCGGCCGGACTTCAGCTGGACGTATCTAGACCGAGTCAGAACAGTGTATCAATGGATTGTCGGCGTAGAACTTACAGGTAGTTGTTACCAGTTTGAGGGGAGGGACCGTTGGACTTGGCTGCTTCGATAGTAACGCCACTGGTTCCAAACCAGGCATAGGTACTATCTTCTGTCGCTTGAATCTCAAAGCTAGGATTCTCGATGATTGCACCTGTCTCGGGATATGCCTCACAGCCACCAACTTTGATCAGTGCAGTGTCGTCAACGAAGACTGAGCCCTGTAGCTGCTGGCCATTGCTGGAAGAGCACTGGAAGACGATTTGAAGAATCAAATTACCGGCTGGCATGATGAAACGTCTTGAGTAGATAGTGTAGCCAGTTGATGATGTCGCCCCAAAATTAACTCTGTCCATTGCAAAAACAATCTCGTCATTGTAACCACCGAAAATGTTGCACTGGCCGGTAGTGGGCAAAGCGTCGGGTTTCCAGAAGAAACGG
Organism: Fusarium caatingaense; assembly: GCA_013624355.1. Lineage (NCBI taxonomy): Eukaryota > Fungi > Ascomycota > Sordariomycetes > Hypocreales > Nectriaceae > Fusarium > Fusarium caatingaense. Next base: position 23,132 of record JABKKP010000334.1, read on the forward strand.
AAATCGTAGGTCTCGCCGGCAACGAGTTGTTGCGAGCTAAATCGTTGTTCAAGAAATGTGGCATCAGTAGGGTGAGGTTCACTTGGCAAGCGTCTGCAATCTATTAGCTTTCTGGTCCAGGCTATCAGATGGTCTAGACTTACGCTTCCCATGTTCCTGTCCTAGCATTGGATTCGTCTTCTACAAATTCTCCAAGATTGTAGAACACCCAGCCTTGTTCGTCGTTCACCGGCTCGAAGCCAGGGACCTTGGCGACGTTGACAGGACAGTTAGCCGGTTCTGGCTGTGCAGGGACGAGGAGGGTTGACGTGGGAGTAGCGGAATCACAAGCAGCACCCATGACCGAAGTATCGTCGATGAAAACCCGAACTTCGGGGGCATTGTTTACTCGGGGGCATGAGACACCAATCTCGATGACCGGGTCCAAGTTATCTGCTGCGATGAAACTGGCAGTGTACTGGTGGTAATCAGTGTCAGATGGAATCGGCACTGTCTTCAAGGTCGTATAGTAGTCGAAGGTAGCAAAGACGATGCACTGCGTGCTGGCATCTGGGACAGCCGAGAGAGCGTAGTAGAAGTTGACGGTATACTCTGTTCCCGGGACAACATGGACACGCTGCTCCATACGGCGTTCCTGCTTATCAGGAACGGGAAGAACACTGCTCTAAGTTAGCTCAAGTCATCGCAGGAAAAGGTCCCCACTGAACATACGCAGCACCAGTTCCACTGCGAGGGTTGACGGCGTTCGCGTCAACATAACCGCCGCCCCAGTAGAATCCCCATGAGCCAGTAGATGGAGCCTCAAATCCAGCCTCTCTAAGCATGTTGGTAGGTTCAACACAGGCAGAGGTTGTAGTAGTAGGCTCTTCGGAAACCGTTGTAGATCCCACGGTGGTGGTAGTATCTGGGGCAGTCGTAGTATCGGCAGTGGTCGTGTCAGCCGTAGTTGTAGTGTCGGCAGTGGTTGTGGTATCAACTGTAGTGGTCGTATCAGCTGTGGTATCGGCGGCGGTCGTGGTATCAGATTCGGCGGCTACTGTGGTGCCAGTAGTCGTACTAGCATCGGTAGACGCAGTACCATCAGTGCTCGTAGTGGTCTCAGCATTAGTTGTGGTATCAGCAGACTCCGTAGTTTCTGTAGATGCAGTAGTCTCGGCAGAGGTCGTGGCACTTCCAGATACAGTTGTCAGTTCGACGGAAGTCGTGACGGTACTAGAAGTTGCAATGGTGGAAATTGTTGCAAGGTCAGATGTAGTGGGCTCGCTCAACGATTTAGAGACACTCAGAGTCTCACTGCCAGACGAAGTTGGACTTCCAGTAGTCGTTCCATCGTGGGACAAAGTAAGTTCCTTGGACGTCGTTGTATCAACTGGAATGGCGCTACTGCCCGAAGTCGAAGTCGAGACGGCCGACGATAAGGTCTGGGTTTCGGAGCCGGACAAGGGGGAGCTTGATGGACGGCAGGGGCTTGCATCTACTGCCCATAAATTGGCAGCCGCATAAGCTACGGCGATAGTTTTGAACGACACCATGATAAACGAGTGACTATGGTGAGGAAAAGGAACGACCGTTGAACATGGCGCAATGGAACGAGAGCCACAAAACTGGGGGGTAAGAGTGCTTCTATTATACCAAGTAATTTGCATTTGACTCGCGCAACTGTGAGATAACCATCTTGGGTTCAAGTCTGAATGGGCTTTAGACTAGCGACTAGTAACCAGCTGAAAATTGTTTGTCAGTTTAATTGCTTCTGGAGGATCGATAATTCTCTTCTCCTTACTTTGTTTAACAGTCACTTGGGGGACTCTTAAGGCAAACACTGTTTAGCGTCAAGCTGGGATTCGCCAGAGAACGATTTGATGGATCAGCCGTTACTGGATCGCGACAGTGGAGGCGCTTGCTAGTGCTGTGGCTTGCATCTGAAATTGCAGACCCCTGAAATTGTGTCTTAGCGTGTGCTTACTCGGGTTTAGCTTTCAAAACTATTGATTTCAACATAAACTATTGACTCGTAAATAAATGCACTAACCACTGTTTAAGACTGCAATTGCTGATTGAGGTCTCCTGATGACTTTTCCATGTTCCAGGACACGCTTTCGCCGATTGGCTTGCTATCATAGACAGAAAGAACTGATACCCGGTCTATTCCCGCTCAAATCGAATCTTTATTATATTCCGTTCCTCCAGACACAGGGCCTACAATTAGTGGAGCGATTGATGCTCGGTGAGGTGGATAAACCGTATCCCAGTGGAGAGTTTTCTCTCCCAAACCTTACGCCCGAGTCGGGCAAAAACGTGGACGTGCAAGCATTGTATTCATGCTGCTTCGGACAAAGTATAACTTCGTTGTGAAAACTTTGTCCCGTTCGACAAAGGAAGACGGGTCTGCGCAAGCTGAGAAGTGGACTGAGACAAAAGCAGGATATCTACAGTAACACATTCATAGTGGACGATCACACGACGTTGCTTCACAAGATTACACTCTTAATCACATTCCTTGGCATTTGGCGGTGACAAATCTGGAGATACCCGCTGATCATACTCAACAAAACAACTTAATCACATTGATGCAGGCTCTGAACCTGATGCAAATCACGGCCCACGAACAGAGGTTATATCGTGAGTCACGGAAACCTAATATCGCTATGGATAGTATAAAACATGGGAAAGCCCCCAGCAAGCAGACTGATCAAACGAAGGAAACAAACATTCAACACTAGCTCACCGGCAAACAAGACGCCCAACAATCATTCACAATCTGATACTGTCTCCCAACATCTCACGATGAAGAATTCCCTCCTCGAACTCGACTCTGATGCCGATGCGTCACTCATACTGCAGCGTCCCAACTTGAAACAGGTTCGTCCTTATTTGGAACACGCGTTTCTGGTACCAGGAGAAGAGGTACAAGATGATAAGGAAGCTGAATCAACTACGACCGTCCCACCTGAAGTCGACGGGATAGCTACAATCACAAAAGCAACAGCCCTCAAAGAGATCAAGTCTCTAAGCCCGGAACAGAAGGATGGTACTCCCAACGAAATCGTTTTCCGTGTATCCGCCAAACATCTCAGCATGGCATCCCCGGTCTTTCGCAGATTGATCAAGGGCAACTTCCGAGAGTCCAAGCCAAACGACCAAGGCCTCTTGGAAATCAGAACTTCGGACTGGAATGCTGAAGCTCTTCTGGTCTTACTTGACATCATACATGGCCACCACAGTCACGTCCCCGAAAGGCTTAGTCAGGAGCAAGTAGGACATATTGGGCTAATTGCCGACTACTATGACTGCTCTGATATCGTTCAGGTTTTCTATCGTGGTTGGGAAGCCAGGTTCATGGAATACTGGGAGGATAGCTGGCCAGACACTGAATACCAGGTATTAGACTCATTCGGAAAGAAAGAGCAATTTCAGCTTTTCATCGCCTGGACATTTCAAAGCGATCAGATATTCAGTCACCTCGCAACCAATGCGATACTAACATCAACTGGCCCGATCGAAACATACCTACCGGTGCCCAGTAATGTCATCGACAAACTTGAGGAACGACGCATTGGTCTACTCGACCAACTCTTCGACCTCCTGTACAACCTGCAAGAAAATCTTCTCGAGGGGTCTGTCGGTTGTTGCCAGGAGTGTTCATGCAGGCTCGCTGGACACCTGATGAGACAAATGTGGGAAGGGAATCTGCCGATGACAAAGCCAGAAGAGCCATTTTCGGGATTCAGTGTTTCTTCAGTGGGTGAAGCCATTCGTGCCATTGAGACTCCCCCTTGGAGGAACCACAAACAGGTAAAGATTGTGGACAGGTGTAAGCTGGAAAAGGACCTTGACTTTGATATGGTGGAGATGTTTGAGTCAATATCATCTTTTACGTTGGAGGAGATTAGGATGAAGGGAAATGGGGTGGACATCAACTTGCTGCGCTTGGTTTAGACAAAGATGACAAAAGTGTTCACAAATTGATTGTATTTAGTAGTCCCCACCATCTACCAAGTGGACCGAACCCTAGCCAGTGCTTTGGTTCTACTCTTGCTCAACCACAGAACCTGGCCTGACCGACCATGTCCCCTCAGTAAAAACAAGCCGCCCTTCACCTCGCAATTTCTTGGGGTCCGTGTAGACGCAATAGTTGATCCGGCCTCTATCAAGTAGAGAGTAAATACGGAAAATCATGTACACTTCTGAACGATCTTCATTGTAGTGGATGCGCTCCATCTGTAATATGTTAGCTTATGTCCCAACAGAATATCGGCGTGAACTTACAAGGCGATACTGGTTTCCACTCATGTAAAATGGTGTCTTGCAGGGTCCAGTTGTAGTCTTCACTTCAAAGTAATAAGTCGGTTGTTTTCCAGACCACTCGTCAGAAGTTAAAATGCCAGCTTCAATCAGGGTGTTGGTAAGCCGGCCCGAAGCATCGACGTAGACTAGGTCAGCAGTTTCTCGTCTGGACCAATGTGAAAGGTCTGCATAGTCGGGATGCACAGTCGCGTACTTTCTGATAGTGCTTTGCCAGTTGCCACGGCCCCAACCTGGCAATTCGAGCTTGGACAACAGCTCAAAGACCTGAATTCCCATTATCAGTATACCATTCAATCTCACACTCGCAAGGATACTCACATATAGCTCGCCAGCTGCACCGACTCTCTTGTCGCGCTCTTGCTGGCTACTGGACCCCATACTTTCCATGACATCCAACCCGTCAAAGCTCTGATACATGCCGAGGTTTGCATCAGGTAGAGCATCACGTAGATCTTGCATATCAAATGCTCCTCCATGTGGGAAATTCGCGCTTCGAGCTGCCTCAACAACTCTCTCAAGTATGGAGCGATACCGCACATCTTCCTGGAGTACACTCCCTCCTGCCTCTAAGCCCGAAGGCAAGTTGCGACGATCAATCGAATTTGGAACGCTGTAGTTTGGCGATGGACGCAAGGCAGTTGTGGGCTCTGGTGAATGTCTTTCGACCGCTGGTCGACCCTGATGAGTCATGTGGCTTGTCTGGCTTACAGTCTCAAATTCGGTCTCAAAGTTATCTGTGTTGTGCGCGATATGTGGCGATGCCTCGGCCTCTGGAGAGTCGGTGGGGGTGAGCACCTGTCTCGGAGGCTGGAGACTTTCTGGTCCTCGGCCAGCCTGTAAATCTGCGTCTGCACTTTCTCTGCCTTCGTCAAGATGCGCGGTTTGCTCTTCAACAACAGTCAGGCTTTCATCTTCGTCATCATTGTCGAAAGGTATCTGTATGATGCCCTGATCATCGAGAATCTCGTCGAGCACCGATTTGTCACTGGCAAAGATGGATGTGAGGGCAGAAACCATTTCAGCCTCGACGCTCCCTAGTCTGTTTGTGTTTGGGTTCATCATCAGCCAAGATGCAAGCTTTCTCGGAAGGACCGAGCCAAACGAGATGTCCTGCGTCTTAGGCTCTTTTGCGACATAGATGGTGAGCTTCCCACCGATTTCAGAGATATGTTCGCTTGCAGTGGCGACCCTACTTTCGGCCGGATGGCCGTTCTGGCTCATTTTCAGCACCGAAGATATCTCATTGACCTCTCTGACGTCCATTGTGCGCAAGGCCTCGTAACATCCGGTCCGGCTTTCACGAAATCGAGGACTATTGAAGGTTGCTGCGACTCTAATCGGTAGAAGAGCCATGATTAGTATTCTTTCTATAATCATCTTTGGACGACTAACCGGGTGATATGGTAGGCCTTGGCCTTTAGAAAGCGCTTTCCCGAAAGAATGAGTCTTCCACTACCCGTAGAAATCGATGTTTCTTCTTTGACACAATTGGAAAGGTACCGATCTTGAAACCCTAACCAATCGAACAACGGCTTCAAGCGACGGAAATCCTCGAGATCAAAGTCCAAGAGGCTAACTTTGTCTTCAAAAGCAGTCTTCAGTTTAGCTCTGTCTCCAATAGCGAAAGCAACATCGATGGAGCCCAGAGACACAGTTCCGTTTGAATACCTAATCGGAAAGACTTTGGCCTTTCTGATAGGTTCAGGGTCTATATACCTTGACTCAAGCTGGAGGAACTCGTTCAAAGATCGTATCAGTACTTTTACATATTCAGGGCTGTTGTCGGGAGATTGCTTCAGCTCGTCATAGACCATCTGTAGCGTAAGTGACTTTACCCCCAGTCTATGCACGAAGAAATCCTTGAGTTCGTCATAGGACTCGTCCAAAGTAACTTTGCCACGAATCGCCGTTTCACTGGACCATAGGCAATCAGAGACTCGGAACCAGCCCGGAACACCTTTGCGCCTCACGAATATAAGAGGCGTTTTCTCAAACGCTTCTCTGTACCCCGTTAGATTTTTCACAGGATAAAAGCTCGAGAACGGTCGAGACTTACCCGACGTACCCTGGAAATAGTCCCCAAGCTACCTCAAGGTGCAGGTATTTGTAAAGGTTTAGGATTCGATCGTCTTCATCACATGCCTCCTCTTGTAATTTTTTGAGCTCTTGGATTATGTCGTTACTCGTGGCATTGCCTATACCTAGCGTGCGATGGAATAGATTCTCGATGCTGCTCATGTCTTCCTCACTTAGGCTTCTCCTCGCGTAAGCGCTCTTTAGAGAATGAACTGTCGTCATACTGGCGGGTGCAGCCCAGCGACATAGGAAAGACCGCGTCCACATATGTAATCTTCCTTCGGGGTCTATGATCCCCGATTGTGCAAAGTATTGCCTTATTTTGTCAGTAACATGTGGTAATGAACTTCAATGGACAGCTTACCTGATTCTGCTTCGTATATCATTCTGGTCTTGAGCGATGGAAAGCTTTGCGTAGATAGCCACATATAGATCGAATACTCTCTGGGACTGACAAATAGGTACGGTCACAGAATAGCATCGCCGGATACAAGTAAGTATCTCGAGCAGGAACTCTATATTTTCGTCTTTACCAACTGAGAAATGCTTGGCCAAGAAGTACCATTTCGTTCTGAGGTTCATATCCAGATCATCACCCTCGATCTTGAGAAATGGAAAATAATCTGGGTAGACCATGTACCTCTCAACGTATTCATGAAGCTTTTGCAATGGAAGCCATGTGTTCTTCAGCTTGAGCGAAAAGTTTACTTTGCAAAGTTCCTTAGCGGAGAATTCTGCGATCTCCAAAACCAGAGCCGGTTTTTTCAACAACTTCGGTCCTTCATGAAGCCAAAGATGCTCGAGAAGGCCTAGGAACCTGTCCACACGATGATTGAAGACATAAAGAAAAGCCTCTGACAACGCATTTCCATCAGGAGATAGCAAACTGAGCCGCTCACGGATACCCACGTATTCGACCAGCCATGCTTTCCAAGATGCGTGGCCGAATCCTAACTTGGCTGCCCCTTCCTTGAAGAATGCATCCTTCAAGAAAGCAATAGGAAACTCTGGTGCATTACATTGACCAGCTAGAAGGCTTTCCGGACTGTAGAGATGGTCTTTTCCCGGTAAATAGACCACCGTTGTATGTGGGCATGTAAGGATGTTGTCCTTTGTCCCGATCTTTACTTTTTGGTAGTGGTTGCGTGTATGAACCCCGGTCTTGTGTGTGAGGAACAGGTAGCTGAGAAACTCCATGATGCTCTCATTACCAAACGAGTTAGTTGAGACGAAGGAGTCATTAATCGATTCTCGAATGTGAACAACTGTGGCTTCGGACAGTCCAAGTTGCTCAAAAAGGCTCCGCCTGTCACGGTTCTGTACCACGGTAGAGTCCACCACCCTAAGATTCAATGTAGCTGGGATTTTGATGTCCCCTGTCGCAGGCAGGTAGACGGCCCCTTCCTCACACGATGTCCATCTGCCATCTCTCAGTGGTATCATCTGGAGGGACCGTATTCCAAGATTGACATTGGTACCCCAGTGCTTTGAAAGAGCACGAGCCACGCGGCTATGCCATTCTTCAGACATGGCTTCTCCACGCATCTTAGAGTTAGCACTTTTCAGGTCCGACTTAAGCAAGTCAACGAAAAGATAGATGTTCATATTTTTGAACCCGTATTCCTTCAAAGCATTGACTGCTGCGTCAGAGTACTTTGGCGAGAGAAAAGGGTCCTTGATAGGGTCGTCGAAGAGGGGGTCTCCATTCTCGTCTTTCGCATCTCTAGTGAGCCAAGAAACGTCCGAGATAGAGCGCAATTCAAGTCTGTTCCTTGACTTAAGAATACGATTCTTAGTAATCAGCGATTGGATGCCAGCATCGAGCTCTGACCAAAAAGAGTCATAGCTGTTGTCTTTAGCTGGGAGAAAAAGTGGCCACTGATAACATAGCGTTGGGTGGTCACAGAACTGAAGAACCGCTTGATAAAATGCTGTTGCAATGCAATCGCGGATGTTCCGATTACGTCTCGACGTAGTGATGATATCCTGCCGGTTGGCATTCGTATCAAAGTCCGAATGAATGTGAAACTATGTTATCAATGAGCATATATTCACATGACGCTTTAGAAAGTTCTTTCTAACCTTGTAGTCTGATGGGCGAAGAGGTAGGAATGCAAAGAGCTCTTGCCTCTGCCGAGAACTCTGAGGTTCATAATTGCTGGTTAAAGGGAAAGCCAATACGACTTCAGCGGTGGTAGACATCTGTCGCTCATCTTCGCTCTTAGGTGGTTCCCGGTTGTCGCTTGGTGCTAATCCTGTCGCATACTGTTTCGTGATGTGATAGATCTGGCTTTTCATCGTCTCTTTCCCGGAGACAACAGTAATAGTCTCCAGAGAAACCCGATGGTCGTCAATCTGTCGTTTTCGGAATTGCTTTGATCGCTCCAGATTCCCCTCGTCATCGTAGAATGCGACGCTTATTTGCTGAAGCTTGCAAAGAAACAGTAGACACGTCTCATGTAAGTCATTAAATTGCATGGATATGATCGCCTTCAAGTGCTCGATGTCTTCCTGTTCGCCTTCGTCATGCAGATACAGTGTCGTACGCGTCAGAGGGATTGGGATTGAATCAACTGGTCGAACCCAGATGGGCCGCACCATACCGAGACCTGGATCAGTCTTTTTGTGCCGAAATTCGAACGAGAAGTTACCAGACTGTATGTGGACTCTGGACGCGGCGATGAAAACAGATTTGAACCCGATTCCCTTGGCACCTATGTAGCCGTGGATGGCTGACTTGGTACTGTCTCCAACAGAGCAAATCGCTGTTAAATCGCGCCAGGTAAAACCGTCCTCATTGCAATCGACGACGATATGTTTCGGGTGAACTTTGAAGGAGATAAATGGGGGACTCTTTAGTCCATCAGCCTTCGTGAACTTGTTGTCCTCGGCGTTTTGAAGAAGCTCAAAGACGAATCTGGCGCCACTTCCATATATGTTGTTTGCCAATCTAATGAAAATGAGCTGATTAGTTTAATCCAGGCCAAGCGATACGCGCAAACTTACACCTTGATAGAATGCGACGCAGCGTGTTCCAAACTGAGCCAATTGTCATCGATCTCACGGCGATATTCCTCATTAAAATTGCCGATATCATCCATCATCTCTCTCCTCAAGTAACCATACTTCCGTGCTATCTTCTCTATGATCTCTTTTGCTTCTTCCTTGGTCGTCATCTTGCTATGTAGAAACAGATTCCACTTGATCTTACAATGATGTTAGTATAATGTGCTTATCTTGACAGCTCCGCCAAAGGGGAATTCCTTTTAATTATTTGAGCCATTGAGGGGCGAAGCAACAGTTAGAATTAAAGGCGCAGCGCCTTGAACCAACATACATAGACTGAAACAGTTCTTGTGCATGTTGGTCACAACATCGTGGTCAGTTGCCTTCGGCTCAAAGTGTTCCCTGTAAAACTAACCTATTTTCGGAAATGATCGTTGTATCCAGCGCATAACTCTACTGCTCAGATTCCGTGGACACGGAAGGTTCTCTGAATTTCCAATGATTAGCATCGTTATCGAATAAATAGGATACCTATTTGCGACTATTTCGCTCTAAGCTAATAAACTGGTCCATCCTGTAAGGGACTGCTAGTATATTTACTTGTGATGAACAGTAGCGCTAGTGCATGGAGACCCTTGTCCCACTTGATCAAGGTTGTGGACGCTTCGCGCTGCGTGAATCCGCTAGAACGCGGCGCGTGAATCCACCCGAGTCAATGGCCTTCAGAAGGGACATCTGCGGATTCGCATTCTACTCAAACTCACTTTCTGCAAGCCATAACGCTATCACATATACCTGACCAGGTTCTTGTGTAAGTATCAAGTCTAAGCCTCCAGTTGGACTTTTTTCAAGCCCAGATGCTCGCGACAGGTTGTGACAGGGATGTCCATAAGGGGCTTTCCTTATCAGAGAAGTGCTGCTTATCGAGTCATGGGCTGATAAGAATCAATGTGGGGTTTGGCTTATCGATTAGATAAGATCGTAGTGAGACTCAGATGCCAAGCGCCACAGTGTTCACCCTATATCATGCTGGTTACGTTACCTGCGTCAAGATAGAAGCGACGGGACCGGCGCGTAATGGACGTTGTGTCTTTATTCGCGTGGTCATGACCTGATTGCATCGATTTACAGAACAAAAGAGTGTGGCAGCGACATATCTTCGTCATGAACTTCGTCTTATATCCCACATCGGAGCCTAGATTTCCACTCAAGACGCCACCAGCAATATGACTGTGACAATGCGACAGCATACGCTGCTCTTCGTGTATTAAACGACAGAGATCCCGGAATTGAATCACTTCTCTTAGATACGAACTTACGAAATGCAGGAACACTCAAGAATAAACGACAACTTAGACAAAAAGACAGATGACTAGGTTCTGGAGAAGGCTACATTCGACAGCCACAGGGTGAGTAGGTGAGGCGAAGCGACCTCTTCAGCCACAGTACAGGGAAACCGGCGAATCTTTGGTCCACTATTATCCTTGACCACAGCTAGCTTTTTGACACAAATTCTGTTTAGCCTGCTTTTCAATCATGGACTCCACTACAGTGGGACCTTATCCATCACATCTTACCTGTAGAGCATCGCTGAGAATGTAGACGTGCAGCTGCACTAACTTGTATTCTCACATCTGTAAAAAAGAATCACAGAGTATTATGGCAAAGCTACACTAAATATATCTATCCTGAATGGAAAATTAAGCTCCTCCCCTCCTTGCATAAGTTGATACCCTGATGTCCCTGTCTAGACGCAAGCCAGCTTTGACAAGGGAGAGACTAAAATAGCTTGTGGGAATGCTGCGTCTCAAGCTAGCGCGTCGATCAAGTATGTCTCGCTTATTTGCACTTGATGGCGCCGAACTTGTTCTTGGTAGCCTCCCACCAAGCCGACTCGACGTGGCCGCTGTTACAACCGGAGAGGGAAGTGAAGTTGATGACCATGTCTCCGTTCTTGTCCTTGCCACAGTTGGTGCTGGTGAGAGCTCCGCAGGCTCCGTGGAAGTTCTTGTTGTTCATGCCGTCCCAGAAGCCGCCGCAACGAGCAGGGATATCGTCAACGCCGGACCCGATAACGAGCCACTTTCTGAAGATAGGTCCCTCGTAGAAATCCCAGCTGCAGTGGTTGGCCATAGTGCCAGAGGTGAAGCCGATTATGATGGCGGCGGCAGATGCGAAAATGGTGGTCTTCATAGTTGCTGTGGAGGCGGAAGAAGAGTAAGTTGAGGGTTGAGATATTGGGGATGTGTGAAGCTTGTTGTGTAGAATGTAGATTGAGAGAGAACTGTACTGAGCTGTTGTGTTCATGAGAAGAGCTGTCGAGCTCCTTATATACACTTTCGATCACTACTCGGCAGAGTTCCTCGTCGTTGTTTGCCCGAGAATACTATGTAGATCCATAGCTTAGACTTGTGGAGCTACCCTTTGGCCCAGCACCAGTGCGTCAGTGTGCTGTCAAAGTCGTCCGGTGTCGATCTGCAAGTGGGTCAATTGCGAGTATAAGGTTGTTAATTAGAGTCGTTGATATCAAGGTCCCATTGGCCAAGAGAAGGACTAGTATCAATTCGGATGAAACCCTGAAGATCATTCAATTACTTATTAGATATCACATGGGCTGCCATCCTTTCAGAGGCTCTTTGTGACAGCCTCATTTTAGTTACCGAATCTACTACTGAGCGTAAACGGCGGTGTACCACAAGAATGTTACAATGTGCTTCTGAGAATGGGTCTATTGCGAAATCATGTAGATAAGCTATCAAAATCCTGGGAAAAAAGGAGCATAGAGACGAGAAAATTCCTGTCGAACAGCAGTCTAGACCAAGACAATCAGCTCTACTAGCCTGGAGAATATCCATGGCGGTACTAGCGCTCCTATCACCCAATAGTCTGTGGTCGTAGGTTCTAATCCACAAGTGAGGCAAGGTCAAACGAATGTTCTCAGACAAACCTCATTCAGCTTAGAAGGAGTTTGCGATATTCACTTGAGACAGGACGGTCTAATCTGGTAGTAACCGTTTTTGATTAGTTAAATACATGAAGTACACGTCACGGAGGGACTAGGATCGTCACATAATGGGATATTTATCCAATGGCGTCTCTCATTTTCATTAATCCATAGTACATATTGGTTGAACCAACAGCAAATTACTATTGGCTGACGCTCGCAAACGAGATGCTCCCCTGTCTTCAAACGGCGTTACCTGAAACGTGGGCTAGGCAGATGAGCCCTAAATTCCCGCATATCTACATCTGACTATTCTACCAAGCCCCAACAAAAAACGCATTTTATCAAATCTCGTTACCTGTCTCGACCTACACCTTCCCTCACCACTGGGGTGCTTAGAAAAAGTCTATGATATACCAAATCACTACCAATTTGTCATTAAACACCAAATAAACACCACGCAATGAACGGTGCCGTGGCTACAGAGAACTTGATCGCTCTAAAAGCTGCATTGGCTAATGGGCTCGATCCTAACAAAGTTTACAAAACCCATCGCACCTACTCTTTGCATGACAGAGAGGTGAGGGGACTGAGACCCACAGCTACAGAGCTACACTGGGCCTTTGCAAATTCCACTCTTGAAGCCGCGGATTGCCTCCTTCAATATGGTGCTGACATCGACCTCCGTAACGGTGGGGGTCTTACTGTTCTCCATGAGGTCATATTGGACGAGAATGAAGAAGCAGTCGCGTTCTTGCTGAAAAAAGGCGCAGACTTCGACCAACGCTACCCTGATGGTATTCACCCTTTATATATGGCACTGATTATCCACAACGTCCCGATTCTCTGTCACTTGGTTGATGCCATGTCTGATCTTACCACTGCTTCAACTGGCTGTTGGACCATCGTAGATCTTGCACTTCTAACGGGAGATCACAGAGCTTTGGAAATACTTTTCCAGAAAGACCGGACCTTAAAGCCTTTTCCGTGGACTTGTTGCGAACTCAAAGCTGTTCCGCCGAAGGACATGGATCCCTCGAAAGCTAAGGAATTGCTTGCGTTCTGTACTAGCCAAGCTTTGATACCCCCCCAGGACCTGTACGACACTTATGCAGATGTCCTGCTTTCGTTGGACAGCACTCGTTATGTTGAGTCAGATACTATAAAGCCAACGTTGCTCATCAAGGATGTTTTCCAAGCCTTTTATGATGCTGGAAGTATTGCCATGCCAGCATCACGAGTAACACTTTGCCAGCCCTGCTTATCCTTCCAGCGGTTTCTTGGCAAACCTGATGATTGGTTTGAGATTCATCAAAGTCGGAGTCATCTCGATGAATGCGCGCATAGCTGTCCATTATGTCGTTTGATTGCCGACGCTTTTGACTATGCAGAAGAGGTCGCGGAAAAGGAAGGAGAACTTATTGCGAAGCATGACAATGCAGACTGTGGCTGGATGTGTCGCATTTGCGAAGCTAGAGAGTCGAAGAATGCAAACGATCATTTTCCAGTACAAGAGCACAATAGTGGATCATCTATCCGCCTTAAGCTTCGCGAAGATATGCTCTACCCATTCGTGCCCGAAACCCATACCTTCTTGGTTGCCGAGGATGGACACACCGGGGCTGAAGTCAACTTACCGATAGATGCAATTGACGAAGCATACATCGTTAACACAAATACGCCAGTTGGACCTGATATGTCGACGGCATCCCAGCAGTCATTTGACATAGCAAACAAATGGCTCGACCAATGTCGAAAGTCGAGTGATCATGGGAACTGTCAAAAGACTTACATTGATACAGGACACAACTTGTGGCCAGTTTTGCCAACTCGGATTTTGGATCTCACCAGTTTCCCCGAACCTCGATTAGTCGAAACCAAGGGTACCCGATCCGCGTACTGTGCACTTTCGTATTGTTGGGGAGATATGAAGAACAACGTGACAACTCAACGTGGTAACATGGCCACACACATGCAGGGAATACCGACGGAATCTCTCCCAGTGTTTATACAGGAGGCCCTCGTGGCGGCTCGAACCTTGGGATACCAATACATCTGGATCGATGCCCTGTGCATAATCCAAGACGACCCTGATGACTGGGACAAAGAGGCATCGAAAATGAAGGACATCTATTCGAATGCAGACCTGACACTATCCAGCCTCGTTGCAAGTGGCTGTCATGAACATCTATTCCGCTCACGAGGTGCTAGGACGACGCGACCTGTTCCTTTTAACATTTGGACGCCAAAAGAGAAGCGCCAGAGGTGGAAAAAGGATGTCATCTATCAAAACGTTGTTTATCCGTCATTCTTAATTGACAGTGACGGTAATCCTAGGGGCTTCTCTGGTGCTGATAACGTCGCATCAAAAGCGCCCATCAACTCTCGTGGGTGGGTTTTACAAGAGCAGATGTTGAGTACTAGAATCCTGTACTTCGGCAGCAATCACCTCGTCTGGAAATGTCTTTGCCTTGCAACAATCGACTCGGATCCCTCTAAAATCATAGGTCCAGGATTGAGTGGGGGACTGGGGGCAAATAGTAGAGAGAAATGCGCATTGCAGGGTCTTACCAGTCCGGTTTACGCTTCCTGCCCAGAAATCAAAAGACATCAGCCATTCGGAATTTGGCAATCTCTTCTAACAAATTATACTAAGCGTCACCTCACAAAATCATCTGATCGTATCCCTGCCTTCTTAGCAATTTCCAAGTCCCTGGAGAGCGCCATAGGAGATATATTCGTTGCAGGGGTTTGGAAGGGAGCAAGGTTATTGGAAAGTCTCTCTTGGAATGTAAGAGACGCATCTACCAAAACTCCTCATGAACCATCTTGGTCTTGGGCACCTCTGGATCAAACCATCTATTTCGATTGCCTCATACAGGGGTACGATCTAGGAATATCTGCTCCCCTATCCACCATGGTCTCATTTGACGTACAAACCAATCATTCGCAGAGCAACATATCGGGTTCCATGACATTTCGTGGAACATTACACCAAAAGGAAATCATAATTCCATCCGAGAACAGTGATGTATTTCTTGATTATCCAGAAGATATAACAGACGAATGTTATGCCCTTGACCTCGTAACACTTGAAAGAGAAGTTACTGATGAGTACGCGGAAGACTCAGATGGGAATGAAGTTGATGAAATCCTCCCATTAGTGGTCGTTAGACTCCTCCTGAAGCAGGTCGATCAGGCTGATGACGCTGAACTCCCATGCAGGTTTAGGAGAATAGGAGTTTGTAGAGACACAGGAACCACCGATCAGGTTTTGAACGACGCGCTACTACCCCAAGGAAATACTGTTGGGAAGGGAATTTGGAATGGGATTGTGCGGTCTGAAGCTGACAAGATAGTTACCATTGTTTAAACAAGAGTTTAAGTAGTTCGTATTGTAAAATACCAAAGCCCTTAAAAGAGGTATTAGTTATACAGTAAATCTTTACCAGTATACAAGGTGACTTTTAGTAGTATAGCACTACGGTCATTCTGAGGTTGCCTTGCCTGCCGCTATGGCTCTAATACAGTCGTTATACAGTGAAGTGCTTACCCTACAACGGTCTGATTGAAATCGCCGACGGACTTTAAAAACTGAGGAAGAAAGTTGTCGGCCAGAAGTCCGTCAAGTATCGCATGACATCTACCGACATACCATATGCACAACTACCACGGAAGCCCAATAATTGCAACCTCAGACGGCGCATTACTTGGTTTATTGTGATTTATCATGCTTATTCATGCTGTCATAACTTTGTTGTCCGATATAGGCATTCAATTCGCGCAAGCAGGACATGATTGCGGGGAATAGAGCTGCATCTGTCCTCCGAAACAAGGTTATGGCCGTCCCCGGAAGCCAGGGTATACATCCCAATTTGGTAGTCCGGCAAATACCCGTGAGCTAAGAGGACCCCGAACGCTGAATACGAAAATGGGGGGTGACATACATGCGGCAGCAGGGTAGTGAATACTACCTACTAGTCTCGTAATGTTTCCGTGTATATGTCTTTAAATATATACCGGCTTCAGTACTTGAAGAACATATATATGAATCCAAACATTCATGATTATCTGCTTTCTGGTTCCTCACCATTGAGCATTCTTCAGTCGTCGTTCTATTCAGATAAAGTACATACTTCCTCGCATCTTTCAAAATGCAGTTCTCTCTCGCTCTCCTCGCTCTTCTGCCCGCCGCCTTGGCTGCTCCCGCTGCGTAAGCCTTCCATGGATCTCTGGGCTATTCGACCTTTCTTGTATAGGCATCGGAAGACTGACACTCTTGATAGGGAGACCAAGAAGGCCGTTCCAGCTTGCGGCTGCAGAACACCCTCGGGCAGCTACATTACGAACAGCCTGTGCCTCTACAACCGCGGCATTCCCTTTGAAAATGACAAATTCGTAAGTCTACCCACATCATACAACTCTCATCATTTCTTTCCAAGCCTCTTGCAAGTTATGATCTGTCATTCAACCCTCCCATCGCGCTGAGCTAGTCATGGATACTAACAGAAATACTTAGTGCTACACTGCAGACGACCAGTCCCCACAGGCAGATAAGGTCTTCACGGCCGATGCCTGCAACAGAGCGTCGGCCGGCTCCAAGCCCGAGTGCAAGACCATTAATGTCTGCAAGAACGGCGTCTACTACCCTTGCTAGAGCAATCGTCAAAGAAGGATTGCTATACATGCCGTGAAACGGTTGGGAATATGGAAAGCAGAGTTGCAGCACTGCAGGTTCGAAGTACAGATAGTCACAAGTAATCTGAGGGAGGTTATGATATCGATGCTTGAAATCTTCAGCTTCAAGTGTTATTTTAGTTCAGATGTCTCGGCTGTTCAATCAATTATTTGCCTTCCTGGAATATTGACCCCCTTACTGATATGCACCAGCAACAAGACTTATGCAGCCCCTTGTTACTCGGTCTTCCAAAGGTTTCCCCATAGGTCTGACAACTGAAGCGTCTTGTTCAGGATCTGAATGTTCTCCTCCTTTGTTCCATTGACGTCAACCTGAAAGGATCAGTATACCATTTTCAAATACAGAATGGCAAAACATACTGGTACCAAGACACCACGTCTTCGATATTCGTCCTCGACAGGCACAGTTTCCACCTCGTATTCTGTGAAGCGCTTCTCAAACTTGTGTACACTATCGTTGTTGTCTCTCGCTCGACTGACATATCTTTCCTTTGCGTTGTGCTTCAGGACTTGGAACGAGAGTACGAGATCCGGCTTGATTACCAGGCTGACCTTTCCATCGCTGCCAGGCGCGACAGGTGCAACGTCCTGGAACGGCCATATTCCAAACGAGTTCAGTTGTTCGATGCATCTCGGGTATCCGTCGATCAAGATGCCATTCACCTCGGGTTCATCGCGGTCGATAGCGTTGAGAATCTCTCGATAGATGAAGGGGTTGAGATCTTGAGAGGTGAGGAATCCTTGATTGTCTAGCTTGCTTCGGATCTTGGCAGCGAGCTCGGTGGAACGATTGTCGCGCATCCAAATACGTAAGCCATCGCCGACGGAGTAGTGCACGAGGTTGTGCTTTTGCGCGAGATATGTCGATAGAGTTCCTTTCCCTGCACCAGGAGCACCTATTGTTTTGTCAGAAGCTGTCGACGAGGGAATATTGAGCTATCAATACCGAGAACGAAGATGATAGCAAATTTACGGATTGGCCTGCCTTCGCCTGGTTTCGATTCAAGATGCATTGTGGTGTTTGTTTGTTGATGGTGGTGCCGAGTTGCCGCGCAACAATGATGCGTTGACGATGTGGTGGCACACGCTCGCGTGGTACAAAGTTAGTCCAATGAACGCTGATAATTAGCGATTGACGGTTACTGAGCAGGTGGGTAACAGCAGAACTGTCCCTTAAGGCTTAGGTTACCAAAATAAAGCAGCCTAAGTGCTAATCTAAGCCATCATAAGGTGACCAGACTATTTCATCTCTTATGCTCTTGGGGCCAATTCTTGTGATACCATGAGGCTAAGGGAGGCTTGGGCAGGACTCGCGCGCGACGAACTTTAATTTCCCCGCTCGATGACCTTTTGTTTCGAACGGTCAAGTCACCTCACTCCTTAGAATAGGGAGAGACATTTTTGCTGAACGGAGGCAACCAAAAACGCTGCTCACCCTTCTACTACTCTTCAATCGCAACGAAATCTCCACAATGGCAATCGTCTCGCTTCTTGACCATCTGCCCTCACAATGGCTGCTAGGTCTCGGTCTTCTAACCATCCTCATCATCGCTTTCCATCAATCCTTCAAACCTCCCTTCCCGAAGGCCTCACACGAGTTCACCAAGGAGTCGAACATTCCTGTTTCGGTCAACTACTTTCCCTCTCAAAAATGTAATTACACTTGCGGCTTTTGCTTTCATACCGACACATCATCTTACGTACTGCCCACTGATGAAGCCAAGCGCGGCCTTTGGCTGCTGAAAGAGGCGGGTATGCGAAAGCTCAACATCGCCGGTGGCGAGCCATTCCTCTATCCCCGCCTCTTGACTGAATTGCTTCAGTATGGTAAAGAGGAGCTCGGTATTGAGAGTATCAGTATCGTCAGCAACGGAAGCAAGATCACAGAGAAATGGATGCGTGAGAACTGCCAGTGGCTGGACATCCTTGCTATCTCATGCGATTCTTTCAACCCCGCCACGAACAAAAAGATTGGACGAGGTGACGATGGAGGAAACGTGATACGGCTCTTCCGGATTACAGAATGGTGCAGGGAGTACGGCATCAAGTTCAAGTTGAACACTGTTGTCAACGTACACAATTGGGACGAAGACATGTCAGCCAAAATCGAAGAACTCGCGCCATTCAGGTGGAAGGTGTTCCAATGCCTGTTGGTCGCTGGCGAAAACGAAGATGCGACTCGGTTACGAGATGCGAGGAAGTTTCTTGTGACTGATGAGCAATGGAAGACATTCTGCGACCGGCACAAACACTTGCCTTGCTACGTTCCCGAGGATACAAACGCCATGGCAAGTAGCTACTTACTTCTGGACGAATACATGTGCTTTTTGGACAAGGGTGAGGGAATGATCACAAAGAGCGAGTCGATTCTGAAGGTCGGTGTTCAGAAAGCGATGGGACAGGTTGTCTGGGACAAGGGTTCCTTCCTTGATCGTGGCGGTATTTATGACTGGGGCAGATCGGATATGATACAAGAGAGTGGTTGTCATAGTAGCAGGAAGGAAACGCTGCAGTGGTAACAGTTTGCTGGTTCTTGAATTTGCCCATGAATTAAGCTCTGTTACCTTTCAGAGAGTCTTGGTACGTAGAGACGAAGGTGCAAGAACAATGACACTATCTTGTCTCGTAGTCAAAGAGGATCCTTCATTAATCAAGGTCCATTAAAAACTCCCTCGTAGTAGGAAAGGCGAAACCTATCTAAGCTCCTAACACATTGATGAGGATGAAGCATTCCTACCCGATAGTATCATTCATTGGTTCTTAAACTCTGCGACATACGTGAAATACACTGAAGCTGTGTGACAAGAGGACATCCCGCCCCTTAAACAATTGGTATCTTGGTTTTAATTAGTTAATGCTTTGATAAATTATGATTCTGACATATCATTGTTTGGAATATAAATTGCTATTGCGTACTCTTGGATGCGTGATAAAACCAAGCAAATCGACTTTGTAGCGAACACTACACTACAAGATGCAGAAGAATTAACCTCCCATAGATGTTGCTTCCACAAGGCGTGGACTCTATGTGATACCACTCTCACACACCATGTGGTGTCCAACCGCAAGATTGAGACAGACTACTCATCAAGCTCGTCAACCTCGTCGGGGATCTGCTCTTCGTCATATCCCTCCTCTTCATAGCCGTCGTCGATACCTGCATCCTGATACTGCTGATACTCTGATACCAGGTCGTTCATATTAGATTCAGCTTCTGTGAATTCCATCTCATCCATGCCTTCACCGGTATACCAGTGTAAGAAAGCTTTGCGGCGAAACATAAGACTGAATTGATCACCGATGCGTTTGAAGACCTCTTGAATGGCAGTCGAGTTACCGACGAAAGTAGACGACATCTCTAAACCCTGCGGCGGGACAGAGCATAGACTGGTTTGGACGTTATTCGGGATCCATTCAACAAAGTAAGACGAGTTCCTTTGCTGGGCCTTATGCATCTGGTCCTCTATTTCCTTAGCAGACACCTTTCCGCGAAAGATAGCGGCGCAGGTTAGATATCGGCCGTTTCGAAAGTCAGACCCCGTCATCATATTCCTCGGGTTAAACATCTGCTGCGTAAGCTCGGGGATGGAGACGGCACTGAATGAATGCGAGCCCCGACCAGTGAGAGGCGCAAAGCCAACCATGAAGAAATGCAGACGTGGGAATGGAACCTAGCCGTGTAGGAATGGTTAGCCAAAACATTCTTCGATCGCGTTTTTAAAAATGGTTTCTTACCAAATTAACAGCCATTTTACGAAGGTCGGAGTTTAGCTGTCCAGGGAAGCGTAGAGACGTTGACACGCCAGACATGACCGCTGATACGAGGTGATTGAGGTCGCCATAAGAAGGATTCGTCAACTTCAGGGTACCCTTGCAGATATCATAAAGAGCCTCGTTGTCGATACAGAAAGTCGCATCCGAGTTTTCGACTAGTTGGTTCATCGAAAGCGTAGCATTATACGGCTCCACGACAGTATCAGACACCTTTGGAGATGGTACCACACTGAAGGTAGCCATCATCCGATCTGGGAACTCTAAATGGGTGGTTAGACCTGTAGGAGATGACGATGTGCATTACATCAGTGGTATCAATCTTACCTTCACGAATCTTGGAAATAAGTAACGTGCCCATTCCGGAGCCTGTACCGCCGCCAAGCGAGTGCGTGATTTGGAAGCCTTGAAGAGAATCGCAGCTTTCGGCCTCACGGCGAACGACATCAACTACCTGATCGACCAATTCAGCGCCTTCGGTGTAGTGGCCTTTGGCCCAATTATTCCCAGCGCCTGATTGTCCGAACACAAAGTTGTCAGGACGAAAGAGCTCGCTAAGTCGACCCGACCGCACTGCATCCATTGTACCAGGTTCCAGGTCAACGAGCACGGCACGCGGCACATACTTATTACTGGATGTCTGTGCATAGTCTGTCAGAGGCCGACGATTGATTAGAATAAGCGACGGAATGTCACGTACCTCGTTGAAATAAACATCCAAACGCGCGCGCTGTAACTCGGAAGCCCCGTTGTATCTAAATTGATGCGTGAGAAGAATGAACATAGCGACGTTTTGAATAGGGCACCTACACTCCACTGCTGTCCAAACCGTGCTCACCCGAAATAGTCTGCCAGAACGCAGAGCCAATTTGGTTGCCCTATTAAGATTAGAATGCCGCGTGAGAAGAAAAGAGCGTGATACTTACACATTGGCCAGCTTGAACGTGTATCTAGAACGAAAAGCGCATTCAATGTTAGTTTATCCAGAGTCAAAGAAAGGGTTAGGAGCGGACTTACAATCTCACGCATAGTGAGCTCAATTAAGTAGAGCCGTTTACAAAAATAAAAGCCAAACTTGAAATGTTGAGAAAGAGGGGTTAGCAATAAGAGTCACAATCTGGCAGAAACCCCCAGGGGATAAACATCAGGAATTGCACCAGCCACGATTGGTAAGCCAATTGATTTTTACTTGGAGATCATCCATTTCCGAGCCCTTTCGGAGAAAACGCTGTGGCACAGAACATCAGATGGATGTTGAAGTTTATGTCTTTTACCCTTATGACCTGTACGTAATAAAGTAGGTCGATAGCTACGAGTTGACGATCTAATGAGCGTATTATACACTGCTCCGATCTAACTACGGAAATTGTCCCATTGTTAGATTTAATGCCCAATAGTCTCTTTCAAATGTCAAGCAATTCGCTGGCTCCAAGTAAGCGGGAGATGTGGCAGTACAGTAGAATAAAACTTGTTTTTTTTTAGTTTTTTTTTTAGTGAATGTCCCCACTCTTTTTAATTTATTAGGAAATATTATTATATTACGGAAAGTTGTAACGTTATTGCTTTTATGTGTCTCTTAAGAAAGCTGTTGCAGAGACAGCGGGGACAATATGGTAGGCTTTGTAGTAGGCAGGATGATAGTGATGCTATATCCTTTAAAGCTCCGCGGGTCATTCCTGCTTTTGTGTACGCGCGGTTGCATGATCGCGTGCGCCCCTGCTAGTGGAGGAGGAAAGAGGTGCATAGCTCTGATTGGCTACAGCGAAGCGGTGTGTTCCGAGGATCTTGTTCATTTTTCATTATCGCGTCATAGTTGCGACTGCAATATATTAGTCTGAAAATATCTTGTTATACAAATAACAACGTGTAAATCGAATTAGCAGTATCTTAAGGGTGTTGCCAAGGTATTCATACTCTGGTAACAAGCGAATGAAGCTGCTTAAGAATGTGTAACTTAACCTTTGTATTAAAATCCAATTAGCATCTCCCTTAACTTGACGTTTGGCTCAGAACGTTGACACACTACTGCAGCAAGAGCCTTTTCTTTACACTGAGTGGCGATATCTGACATCTGACACTAGTTTTTTTTTTTTTTTTTAGACACGCAATTAATAGACACGGGTTATCTATTTAAGAAAGGCAATCTTAAACCAGAGGAACCAGTTATTAAACAGTAATAATAAAAGTACTAAAGTTTTAGTAGAGCTATAAGAGTGGCCTATCTACAGGATCAAAACCTTATACTTTTACTAGAATAGAAAGTCCGCAATAACATGTCTAGAAACTATCTTTACCTTGGATAAAACATTTAAGCAGAAGCTACACGCTATTTTTAAACTGCACTAGCTTTACTTCTACTATACTATAGAGTTAATGCTAGATATGATGATAGAGAGCTTCTTTATACATATAAACATCAGAGGCCTTACTACAATTAGCAATAGATGCTTCCTAACTTACCCAGGATCTGTATTAGCCACTGTATAGAGATAAACACATGATCTACCAACTCAATATGACCCACCGGCGTCTATAAGAATTGTCATAACTGTACCTCGACCTTCACTCGTTGAAGAGTATTTCTTGGAATAACCCGCTAATCTAGCTGGGGAGTTACCTTCAGAGTCTTCAGCAGTGGCATCAGCTCCATTTTTGAGTAAAGCCTCGACAGTCTCAAGTGCTCGAAATTCCGCGGCAATGTGCAAAGGCGTAAGGCCGAAACGAAGAGCCTTTCCCCATTCAATAGGTGACTCTATATACTGTGACTCTCGGCATCCCCAATATATGTCGTCTTGTAGTCGATGCCTTCGTGTTGGGCGACTCGGAGGGTTGTCAATTGCAAAGGAAGCGGGACTGTCAACAGAGTTGCCACCCAACAGCAATTGCTCTACCAGTCGCGGTATTTCATCACTTTTCCCATAGGTAGGATTCATGGCAAGACAATGAAGCGGTGTCCAACCATCGTGCGCACTTTTAGAAGGGTCGGCGCCGCGGGCCAGAAGTAGCTGAGCTGCCTCGAACTTCCTTGATGATGATAGGCCTGCAAGACTAGGCTCTGTGGGTGCTAATGCCCTCAGCAACGGTGTCCAGCCCATGAAGGCAGTTTCGTTGATATCTAAGCCGATATTGTCAGACAGGAGATACTTGATTGTGTCGATTCGACCTCCAGCAGATGCAAAATGCAAGGCCGTTTCGCCGTCATGATTACGCATCGTAAGCGCATCTCTCTGCGACTCAACTGGTATACTTGAAAGAAGTTGGTGAAGGACTTTAATGGGCGATCCATATGCGGCAAAGTGCAGAGGAGTATTTCCAAGCAGGTCTTGCTGGCGGACAGAAGCATTGTGTGCAAGAAGAATTTGGAATACAGCCTCGGTGGGCTCATTGTCTTCCCTTCTTCGACGCCATACAGGATCCCTCTTGACACGGGCCCCCAAGTAATGTAATGCAGTCTGTCCTTGACAGTTGGCAATATTTGGGTCTGCACCATTGTCAAGCAATGCTTCCAGACAGTAATACAATTTTCGGCAAAGAGCAGTCCATATCAGAATAGGCTCAATCCCACGGGGTCCAGGCTTACTGGGATCGGCCCCAGCATCCATGAGAACCTTGATTGACTGCGACTGTGCGGCAATCTCGACCTGGGTCTGATCTCGACGTTCAAAACATAGTTTAGGAACTGTCACCTGAGCCAATGCAAGGTCCAGTGCCTCTTTTTCAAAAGGGACCTTTTCAGAGAGAAGAAGCTGCAGATTTTCAACATGCCAATTATGGGCTGCCGCACTCAACGCCTTACCTCTCGACTGAGACGACCAATTATTCTGACCCCAGCGCAGAATTTCACCTAATGTGGCCATATCGCCATACTGTGCTGCTTCTACCAAGCAGCTTTCAAAGCCTTGCATGTCGTAGCCGTGGATATCAGGATTGATGTGTTGCCAGATCTTTTTGAGAATAGCATGGTTGTTTAGCCGAGCAGCCAAGCCGAAGGGTGTTGTAGGAGACTCTGAGTCGAAAGTGTCCGGCTCTTTAAGAGGGTCCGCACCAGCCTGTAGTAAGATATTGACGGCTTCTTCATTCTCGCGATAGATTGCCTGGTGCAGCGGCGCACCATATCGACTAGCAGGTTCGTCTAGCTTACCTGAGAGGAAGCAGCGTAGAGCCACAAGGTCGCCGACAGCGATAGAAGAGTTCAGGTTTTTAGGGACAATTCCTGCCGTGTTCCAATATTGATAATCGGGGACGGGTGCTTGTTGAAACATTTCGACGGTTTCTTAGTTGAGGAAGTTGAAGAAGATAAAACCCCTCATGTTCTACGTAAAAGCTTTCATCGCCTGACAAACAGTGGGGAACTCTCCGGTTGCTGCCTAACTTGGCAATTTGCTGTGACGCTTTGCAGCAAACAACCCACGAAGTTTTAGAAGACAATGTTGCAGTGTTAATCATTTGCTGCTTTATCTAAATAAATAAAAAATACGGTTTTGTGTCCTAAAATCGTTTAACTTTGTACGACTATCCCAAACTTGCGTAATCTGTGAACTAGAAAAAGCCTCCAACCTCTTAAAACACTGGGCGTTACTGTCGTAAATCGCTGTGCATTGAACTTTGATCTTAAACCAGTTGCATAATGGAAACAAAGTTATGTTCCGCTAATTAAACCCCGATTGCGCAGCCTTGTCCTAATAATACGTTGTGGGTAATAGTGTCTAGGGTTCTTTTTTAGCTCTTGAAATGCGCATCCAAGGCAACATGAGCTGACGTCTGTCATGACAACTCCTGTACCAGAAAGAGCTAGAGCAACATTGACGCTGAGATGATCACAAAGAACGCGGGTAACTTGGATGTTGCTCTGGGGCGCCAGCGAGCACCAGTCCTCCAAGATGTTCTCCAGTCCGTATACTCTGGTAACCGTTTCCGCCTCGATATATTGTGAATTCGGGGTACTAAGACAAGAGCATATTGGAAAATGAGAGTGAAGTAGGCACTTGAGTGCTTCTGTAGGGTCAAAGACGCGCAGAATGGCCCCAGTAGACACTAGCGTCATGAGGCGGTATGTAGAGTTATTTTCTCGAAAGATGGCGGTGGTCAGCTTTAAGTCCGAGCAATCATCCTCTTCCTCTCCTGTGAAAGCTTTCGCAAACTCATTGGTGCCATTGCTCTCTAATGCCGACTCACATCGCATCATGGCTGTCTCTTCGGATACGCCTTCGATACCACCTTCATAGAACTCGAGACTGAAGCAGCCTGCTACCTGCATCTCGCGCTTCGGACTGGCCCATGGGGCGACAGCAACAAAAGCACCATTCTGTATAGCAACAGGCGCGGTTCCACCCTTGGAACTGTGCCGGCTCTCAGTCAAAATCCGATAGGGTATGCCGGCAGTGACGACAGTAACGACAGAGAATAAGACGTCCCAATGCAGGAGGTCTCTGAACATCAACTGATGAAAGACTTCAAACGTTGAGTGTATAACGTCGGCGGGTTTTGTGAGCCCGGAAACATCTACTGCTCCGAACCCCTCAGCAATGGCGTGGGCAAGTAGAATGAAGAGCTCTGTGACAGCTAGATCCCGCAGACATCCATTCTTGCATTCTTCTAGCGAAAGGTGCCGCTCACACGCAGAGCAAGTACACCTTTTGGATATACTTTCCAGCATATCCAGGACGACGGGGAAGTGAGAAAGGATCGCAGACAGTGTGTAGAACCC
>JABKKP010000336.1:0-38798 GCA_013624355.1 Fusarium caatingaense
CCAGGTTTCCCTGGAAACTTCCCTCCCCCAGCTGGCTTCCCCGGAGGCGCTCAGTTCCCTCCTCCTGGATTTAACCCCGGTGGTCCCCCACCTCCTGGATTCCAGCCTCCTCCCCGAAGATAGGTTATATAGTAGCTGGACGACCGGAGTGATCCCACTGGTGAAGAGGGCGGCCACAATATCGATTACAAGACTGAGAATGTCTTACGCGTTGGTCGAACCCTAGGACCTTGGACACTGGAAGCAATTATCGAGATTTTAAGTTTGGGTCATACAAAAATGTATGTGAATTTCTTCATGGCGCTCTACCATTCTCCATCAGTGTTAACAAGCTTGTCAAGAACTTTATTACGGAGCACTTGAGGCGCATGATGGTGCATTGGACTAGAAGTGGTTTGCGTTTATAGGGTAATCAGCCGCTTCAAGGCTATGAATTGATGGTGTTGAAATATCATGATTAAAATGTTGTCACAGCAGTGTACAAGAGTTCAAATTGAAACTGAAGAGCATATACTATCGTTGGGACCTCACTTCGAGTTGATCTTTCATGGAGTCGGGCTTCTATTCACGGAATTCAGTCCTCGACTGAACCCAACAAAACCTCGAAACTAAGTGAAGATCAACAACTCGCCCACTATATTAATTCGCCCGAAGGTTGCCCTCTTCTGGACTTATCATCTGGTGGGCTAATCTCTGGCATGTATACATGATATTTAGGTCGTTGTAATGGCCAGCTAGCTCTTCGACGCTACAGCGCATTGATGTCCTAACGGGACACTCGAAACTCTGAGTGTGATATAATCTTCGAGGAAGAACAATCTGATTAGATATTACAGGTTGTTTTTAAAGTCATTGAATCACCCCAATATTCAAGAAGGCTACTGACCCGAGACCCTTGATGTGAGTCTTGAATACAAGTTATCGTCAATATCATGGACCATCATAGGTCTGTCTGAAATATCCACCCCTAACGACGACTAGACGGACCAAACGTACACTGTCTTTATTACCGACAGCTGCAAATGTATTTCTGAGAAGCTACCTAGGTATGTCCCGCTCGCATTTCATCCCATTCAATTCATTCCACATCTTGTTCGAAAGCAAACCAACTCCCAAAGCGCCTCGTGAAACCAGCCTAACCTATACATCCATTCTTTTCAAGCTCAAATACCGACAGCATGGCTAAACACTTTGGCAGCCAACTGGCTGAGCAGTCTTGACTTGTCATCCTGAGGAAGCTCTTGGAATACAGAGTATACGCTCTTTCCCTTGGCGTCGCGCACAGCGCCCAGTCTGTTTCCTGCAACGGCACCCGCTACAAGACCTGGCACGTTGGCGACAATAAAACCTAGAGCGCCGCCACTAGCACCGCCCAGCATGCTCCAGAATCTGCCAGTAGGGTGGTTATCCCTTCCTTCGGCCATGCCTTCTTCGCGCATCATCTCCTCAAAAACATCGCTGAACTGCGCATTTTCGGTCTGCTCACGGTCCTGAGGAGGGGCTTGGCCACCTGTGGCTTGGTTGGTGAAGAAGTTCCATGCCCATGAGTATGGGCTCTGGCGTGGTGCAGCGCCGCCCTCGGTTTCAGTCTCGGGGATGTCTTCCCAGGGATCTGAGGGGGTGCTGGTGTTGAAGAGCTTGCGCTGGGCGTCGTACTCGCGACGGCGCGTGGGCTCGGAGAGGGTGAAGTAAGCGTCGTTTACGAGCTGGAACTTGCGAGTCCTCTCAGCTCGCTCTGGGGAATCATTTGCGACACGGTCTGGGTGCGTCTTTAGAGCGGCACTGGAGATATGTTAGTCATGTCGTTGGTGTAAGTGATAGGTGAGCAGTGACAAACCGCTTGTAAGCATCTCGAATCTGCTGGGTGCTCGCAGTTTCAGAGACCTCTAGAATAGCATCTGATGGGAAGCTTGATTAGCTGTCGCATTCACATGTGGTGGGGTCATGATGGAAACTTACAGTAGTTTGGGGGAGCTCCAGCAGTCATGATGGCTTAGTGTGATGGGGAATAGGTTGCAACGACAAGAAGATCTGAGGAGCTTGTAGCGAACGAAAGTTCTAGGATTTTCTTTATGTATGGAGATGCCAAGTTGAAAGTTGGTAGGTAGGTAGGTAGGTACAGTAGAGTAGGTTTGTTTCTTGGTGCAGAGTAAAGAGACGTAGCTGAATCAAGGTCCTCGAAGGTGTCCCTCACCCAGAAGCGGGAGTGTCAACGTCATTGTGGCGGTACATGACCGGAAGTGTGGCGAACCAATCAAGTAACTGTATTCCATGTCTAAACGTTGGGTATCTCAAACTAGAACTCCAACCAATTATCTTCTCAGAGGAAGATGGTAAAGATCCCCTATCCCCAGCACCGCTATGCTTTTCCCCCTTTAAGAAGTAAAGAAGTGAGAAAGAAAGAAAAAGAAGTTTAGAGTCGTAAGTTGTAAAAGGTTAAACCAAGACTCAATTGTTTCCGGTTATATCCGTGCCGCGCCATATCAGCCAACAAACACCCCCAAATCGTGTATTGTGTGTGTTACATTGGTGTAAACTCCTTTGGTGGCTTCGTGTATGACAAATGCTTCATTCCATTCCTTGACTTAAAAATCTCTGCGCTCTCGACAACGCATCGGTCGTAATGGCGTTTGCATCATCCAACCGCCCGGCTTTCTGATAATGTGCCGCCAAAACCCACATGTCGCGAATGACGCGCAAGTTATTGTCGCCGCCATGCGCCGACTCTCTCTTAGAGATGGCATGTT
Organism: Fusarium caatingaense; assembly: GCA_013624355.1. Lineage (NCBI taxonomy): Eukaryota > Fungi > Ascomycota > Sordariomycetes > Hypocreales > Nectriaceae > Fusarium > Fusarium caatingaense. Next base: position 2,748 of record JABKKP010000336.1, read on the forward strand.
GTAGGTTTCGTTCGGCCATAACCCAATCTCTCTTCTCTTCCTGCACTCGGGCCAGCATCTTGCATGCATATGCGTGGAATCGATCGTTGGACCTGGGTCCCGTGTCGGATCTGGTGATGTCGAGTAAGTTGTTGGCGAGCTCTTCAGCCTTAACTTTGTCGCCGACGTCCATTTGTGTGAATTCTAGTCGCAGTGCTTCGACTCGTAGTCTATCCGCATCGATCGCATTTGACGCCTGGGTTTGCGCTTGTGACAGTCTCTCCAGGGCTTGGTACATAGCTTCCTGGCGTTTCCTCAGGTCACTTCCCTTGCGTAGGCGTGTCCTCCCATCCCATATTAGTTGTTCGTAAAGCCAAAGCCGATGTGCATCTGAGGTTTCGATGTGTTGGCCCAGGAGATCGACGTTCCGTAGCCAAGCTTGGCGTAGTAAGTGGCACAAGTAACTTCGCCCCTCATCTGAATGGTAATCGCAATCCCGTAATTGCTGGAGAATGAGAAGGAGGGGATGTTGGGCGGGGAGTTGTCGTTTCGCAAGTACCGTAGCGTGATCCAGGAATAGGCCCAAGAGCTGCAGATGCCCCCTGTCTACCATATCGAAGATCGTGTCTAGTACGTGCCAGATTAGGTCGGGATGATCCTCGCTTAGGACGAACTCAAGCACGTAGAACCCTCGTCGTGCAGCCATCCCGGCCAGATCGCCCTTGCCATGATACCAAAGATCGAAAACAAGCTCGAAAATCCGGTACATTGTGCGGCTGTCCTGAATAGGGGGTGAGTTTGGATTCGCTAAGTAGGCGGACATGGGGTCTGAAATGCTGGGGAGGAATTCCAGCTTGGACTGGCTCCAGTTGAAGACGCTGCCGAGGACTTGCTCGAGGTTGGCATAGGGCCCTGTATTTGATGGTTGAACCAGGGTCATGGCCATGCTTGTATCATCCTGGTCTGCGAGTTCTTCTGGTGATGTTGAAGATGAAGATGAGCCTTGATCGTCGACGGTGCTTGCACCAGAGTAGTCGATGGGAGTCTCTGTTTCCTCTGTTACTGCTCTTGTTTCCATTCCCATCTCCACATCCGCATCTGCGTCTGCGTCTGCTTCCCCCTCGGCGTCTACCTCTGTTGCAGGAGTGGGAGCTGTGGAATTTGTTTGACCCTTTCGATATGTTCGTTTTCTCAAGTTCCATTTCTTTAGACGCTTCTTAAACATCTGTTCTCTTTGAACCACAAATCAGCTTTCCTTTCCACCTCTAGGGTCTTATGTTTTGTTAAGGGGTCGTCGATGGGGAGGGTTTTGTATCCCACTCACGTTGCCGCGAAACCATATCGAGCTTGCAGTATGGCCATAGTCTCGTTGAGCTTCCTATTGTCTTTGATGTATAACTTCCTGATAATTTCGCGCATAGACTCCCACTCGTCCTCAGAGTGCTCTTTCGTGTAAGTCCTGTCATCCACCGGTGGCGGACAGCCCGGAAGCCGGGGAGCCAGGACTGGCAAACTGGACGACATGATATTCTATCATGAAGCGAAGTGGAATAGGATTGGGTGTAGTGGTAGATTCGGGATCGAACCTCAGCCCAGCCTGGCGGGAGAGTTGCAGGGGTTGGTGGTTAGATCAGTGACAGTACTGCAATACAATAGGGCATGTACTGCAACGGTGATAATGATGGGAATTGGAATATGCGTATAAACCCTTCCTCCACCAAGAGCCTCAACCCGAGGTCAGATATTGACCTGGTTGTAGCTGTAAGTGTAAGTATAGCTGTAGCTGTTGGAGCTGTAGCTGATCTGTATCGATATCGGCATCGGCATGCCGGACCGTTTGTTTGATGTACATGGCGAACAGGAACTTAACTTGTCAAATACGCCTCGTGTGTTTCTTTTAGTCTTCAAGTCCCCGGCAGATGGAAGCCGTTTACAATACTCGGGGCTAGTTACATCTGATTGGACGATCGAGTTCCCTGCATACTGGGTATGCTCTAGGCTTTTTCCGGATAGGTTCGGAAGTCAATTTCGCATGCTTCTTGGTCTCGAATCCGTTGGATCTTTTGCTTGTTCCTGGTGTGAGCGGTAGAAGCTTTGGTGTCAAAAGTTGACAGCCTCCTCATCGGTAGAGTGAGGCCACTAAGGAAGGTACTTTGGTACTTGTTAACCTTAGTAGTGTTTTCATGCCATGCTATGCACATGCGGTACCCCTTCTTTGGATCCCTGGTACAGTACATTATACGGGTTACCCAATTCCAGTTGAGGAGAATTTTAAGATATGGAAGATCACTAGTTAGGTCACAACGGTCTGACACCCGAAGTGACGACCCACAAGACAGGATGGGGCAGTCTCTGGTTAATCTTCAACAGCTTGTGAAATTTCCACAACTTGGTTACTAAACTGTTTGTTGTTCGTGGGAGACAAGACAAATTCTGGTGATGACCTCACTAATAGACGCCCACCCCGATCAATGTCGGACCGCCTAGATATTTTTATCTCGTTTTTTTCCTCCTTCAGTCATCTCACGAATCATCGTTTCTGGAATTTCATCCGAGCTTCAAGCCACAGTCTATGACATCAGGTTCCAAGGGTCAAACAGGGTCTTGTTTCTCTCTACCATGCGTGCGTGCCATGGTTGTACAACTCAACGTACGGATACGTAACAGTAAAAAAGAATGGTGGCGTTTTAGGCGAAGTTCCATTGTCGAGGTATCGTGATCTCGATTTCTGCATTTGCATCCGCATCTGCATCTGCATCTCGCAAGACACTTCATTCATCCTATCTATGGATACGTACCTGCTATAGCCGTCGCGTGATATACCAAACCGGTTATGTACTCCTGGTACTACAGTACTGCACGTTTTTCCATGAGCTTAAATCCACTTTTGACGGCCAACCTCCGCCGCTATATGACCAATTGGAACTGAGCGTTTCAACATGGATCATCACCAGTTCAACTCTGCAGTTCAGCTCGGTGGGCTTGCTGGCCACTAACATGCCATCAGCATGGAGGGTTGTCGGGGCTTTTCACTTTACAACGTTCAAGGGTACTGTGCGCCAACAACCTAACTTGCTTCCTAGGGCAGGTCAAGTCAAAATGATCTACTGATCCCCAGCTAGGTGGTTAGGGTCACTATACACCCTTCAGGTCTAGCAGTAATGTCAGTGCTATAGCACCATGGCCTTCATCGTATCGCAACACTCGAGTCTGTCGCTGTCAATCTTCATACAGTGGTTTGTTTCCCAACTGTAGCCTTCCCTGTATGTACGCAGTTGACCTCAATATCAACGCCAAGCCTTAACTCATATGGGCAATTCATCAAGCATTCCATGGCACTAGCTAGTGCATTCGTAGCGCGACCAATGGCTGACACTCCCAAATCCCAAATAGGATGGACAGTTGCATTCGGCCCTAGCCATGATCATCTACCGAGGAGACAACTTGTTTCTGTGCTGCAGCCGCTTGAAACTTCCATGATAGGTTCACCATCTTCTCGAAAACGCCATCCGCCTCCCGTTCATATGCATCTGCATGCCGAACGCCACCCACCAACACTACCGAATACCAAGCTTTTTCATTTCGGAAACTGCCAGTTGCCTAACCGAACCCACAAGACCTGCAAGCCTCCTCTTAACCCACCGTTAGTTTAGGCTCTAGACTCTAGACTTTAGCCTTCATCTCTCCCTACATACCCGCAGCCCGGTGTCAAGTCTCACAGAGGCCCTAGGCGGAGGCGACCAGGGCGGTTCATCACAGGGTGTAGCTCGCATCCTTGGCCCAGACGAGGTTAGAGCCGCCTGTATTTAGCCCGGATCGGCCGAGACGACGGCCGTCACCACGCACCACGGCCACATCCCGATCATTAGTTCAACTGTTCCGCACGTATACACATGGAAGGCCTAACTTGGCAGGGCTTGCGATAGCGTCAATCGTGATTATCTCTTATGTCTTGAGAATCCAATGATCTCCTGACATTACTGTCGTCTGCCCCTTCTTGGATGTGCGCCGATAGAATTGGCTTGAATCGTAACTTGCACTTGCGTCTTGTGGCGTTGGAAACTCCCGTCCAGCTTGATCCCGTAGTAGGCTCGTTATTCTTCATAATTTGCTCGCCCCTTTGACCTGTGAGTGAGAAAAGTCTTGGCAGCATGTCTCGTATACGCCTCGACGATGTTGAGTAAACATATTTCGAGAATCGCTGTTTGGATCGCCTCTATTCAATATCGGCGGGCGTACGATTGAGCTCCACGTCGTCACTCTCATTATCTCCTGATACAGATGGATCCATCAAAGTCCCCTCATCTCGAAGTTCTCAACCGCTAAGGGGTAGCCACGAATCTAGCTGCGATAGTAATGGCATGTGGTACGTGAGGCAGTTTCAGCGCCGGGTTTCATATCGGTGTAGTCACTGGCGTCGGGGTGTCAGAAGAATTGGCCGCTGAGAGCATAAGAGACGAAATGTTTTGGTCACCTTATGCTAACTTAGGCTATGGTTTAGGCTACTTTATTTCTGTCACATGAGCCTTAGAGGATAATTCTTCTGATACCCACCTGGCTGTGTGGCATCTCTCGTGGCCTTCGAGATATACGGGACTGGGTGTGGTTCCCATGGACCACGGTTGCGCTCTTGAATTGCGGAACGTTCGCAACATCTCTCAACAACAGACTCGGGTTGCTTCTTGACACCTCCACACGAGAGTTGGGCAAATAATCCCTGCGCTAAACTCTACGACGTCCGCAAGGCCACTTGGCGCGAATTCTCCGTCATTAAATCCACCTCGGCATGGGTATGAAGTGCCCTCAGCAACCGCTTAATGAGGGAAAGGGACTGCAGCCTCCAATATGACGATGTCTTGGGCAGTATCGATGCACTCACTCATCTCGAGGGGGCCAGGGGTCTGCAACGTCCGGGCACGGGTACACGATGCACCCTCAACAGTCCTGGTAGCGTAAGAGAATCAGAGAAGCATGGTTTTGAAATGCTTGAAAGCATGAAGTCTGTGGATCCCGTCATCTCTCACAGTGAGCGCGGCACGTCGAGTACCTCACATCTCACAATCGGGACTCGGTCAGAGCAGGGCAGGGTAGGCCGTATTCCCACATCATGTATTCCACAACTCGGGAGGCGGCCTGGAAAGGAAGAAGAGAGTCACTGTTATGGATCAATGTTGCAGTTCTCTCACCCTAAACGCCCCCGGGCGATGAATGGAGGATCCTACGATCCTTGGCAGGCTTGACTGTGTCTTCGCCCCCCTTTACCCCCACGAGTTCAACTTGTACGCAGTACCCAAAAGAGCTTCCCGCGATCCAAGTCTCCCGGACCGTAGAACTAGAACGCGAAGCAGTCAAAGGAGTCAGTGGTCGCAAAGCTTAAGCGTGTGTTGTTTCCTCTTGTCGCGCACGAATTGTTGGTGATGGACCCGTACCGGTGAATAGTTGACAGCACACTTGAATGCAATCGGATATACAAAACAAGCAATTTCTTCTTCTCTGCCGCAGTCCAGGCCTTCCAAGTGAGATAATGACTGGGCGAGGATAAAGGGGTATTCAATGAGTCAGAGTTTGCAGAATGTTTGTTCCTTCTGTTTACGCATGCACCCTTGCATTTTGAGTCGTCACTGTAGAGGTAAAGTTGGGTAAGGAAGGTGCAGCCTGCGTTTGAATGGCTGCCTGGGTACGAGTACAGAGGTTCCTTCCTTCCTCGAAAGATGGGAAGGAAGTAGGTAAAGCAAGCAGGCAGCATTGAGGTACTGTTGCCTTAATGAGTCCCATTCCGATACCTCAATCAAGATAGCAAGTTTATCCCGTAAACTCAGTGCTTACTTCAGAATGATGAGATGGTCCTTATGGAAGCTGTAACTTCCCATTGCCTTCCCGTCTGCCTGCTGGTCATCCGTGCGCTGTGCAAGTGCCTTCTTAATCTGGCACTGACAAGTTAGATTTCTTCAAATGACTACCGTAATAGCAGGCAGAAACTATCTGCCTACCTACTCAACGAGTTGAAAATGTCTGTTTTGACTCTGTTACTGCCAGGAGTGCAAAAGTGTTGGTTAATCGCTGCTCATGTGGTGGAAGTTAACGAAGCAGTAGTCGCCTGGCGTTGTCCTCTTCGTTCTGTTCAGTCAAACGGCCTTGATCTGGCCAATTGTCTTTAATCACAGGATTACCTTCTCAGTTGGATAACTTTATCTAGATTTAGTTGCTATCGTATTTTGGTATTTTCACGTTCACATTACCATTATCTGCGAATCTTTGTCTTCGGATCCCCGGACACGTTGGCCATGATTATGACAATTAAACATTCCTTTGTGAGAGTGTCTTCACTTCACGTTTCTCTCCTTCTGATATACCTGTGTCAATAAAAAGATAAACAAGATTAGAACAATGCCTTGTCGGCTTCAGCCATCTACGTCGACATGAGAGTCGGACTCCTGGTCTTCACTTGGGTCCAATTGCCGTCAAAAGGGGTGATATCGCATTTCTTGCTATCCATTACCATTAAATGCTGGGATAGCCCATCACAGTACTATGCCTGTCCTGCCAGACCAAAGTCTGTTGAGACAGACAGGTATTTCCTCCAATTTGCCGCCCAGAGCACGGGTTTCCACTCCATTGCTCGTCCGTCCCTTGCTACTTTCACTTTATCCATTTGGAAGGTACGTTCAGGCAGGCGCCGGCAAAATACTGACAAAAGATAACATTCTCCTCCGCACTCTAAGTGAGCATCTATCCGACCAAGAACTACCTCGCCCTCTATTTGCTGACCGTCTTACAGGTGACCCCGTCAAACGTATCCATATCAAAGCCGAACTCGACGATGATTTGGCGTTCGATTCTCCAAAGCCTGTCACCTGCTCTCTAGTCGAAGGTTACAGGGGCGGCCAATACTCTATACACGATACGCGGACGATATCGAACATCCCAATAAACCCGATAGTAGATGGATACGACACAGCCCAAAGGAGGTCAGAGGACTACGGACGCGAATATTCCTTACACTATGACAGATTTGGACATTCGTGTGTGGCATCTCTAGTCTGTAGTCATCAAGCTGTATCATCGACACGACGGGCACTCCACGGGCCATTTCCTCTCGGCGACTAATAAATGCTAAGTCTGTCAAAGGGCTTTGACACTATCCAGTGATCTGAAGACGCTCGGACGGCTATCATCTGGAACGGTAGGAGAGTGTATCGATAACCTATTCTTTGTCTACGGTCAGAGATGTAGGACAAGAAATAATTGGCAACACGGTGCGTGGATGAAACTCCGACTATCTTCATCGACTGTCACCTCGTTGACTATCAAGTCTACAGACGAAAGACAATACAAAGCCACATGTCTGTAACGTTTACGAGATAGCGAGACTCCATCACGGGGCTACGCCTCCACCGTTCAAACTTCAGCCCGTACCCAACATGCTAATATTGTTCTAGTGTTTCACACGATACATGATCTATTTGTTGACATTAACGATCCAGGAGCTATACCGAATTCTTCGGGGGCGAGAGACACGACTGCAACCATCGGCGACGGTCAGGCGGCCTGCACGATCGATTTCGATGAATGCATTGACCGCATTGTCACCGCTAGACGTATAGTGGAAGTCTCGAGAACTCGGCCCCTCTCTCCACCAGTGAGACATTGTATCCAACGCAATAGTAGGTAGAGATGCGGTCGAAATCTTGCCGGTCCGTTGACTTAACTCGAAGAGGAAGATGACCACATGACTCTGAAGAGACTCAACCAACGTAAGGGATATGTAACCTCCGTCGATCAAGCGGTCTATGCGGGCAATGTAGCTCTGCGATCGAAATCGATGGGAGACCAAACGACGAGCTCCAGATAGCAGTGTACGATTCGGCTTGTTAGCTTGACTCAAACATCACTATCTATCAAGCCGTCGGTTTATAACAAAGCTTGTTCCCCTAGACCCATCTCGAGTAGCCCGAAGGTCGTCTTAATTCTACAGATTCCGCACCGGTCGCCTATGCCTGACGATAACGGAAATACAGCGATTGGTTGGGAATTAGCTCTGCTGGTTATACACCCTCACTGGAGGTTTCAATAAGCCCCCAAATTGTGGCTGATCTACTAACTCAGACTTGATATCTGCTACCATTAAAGCCGTACTACTTTCCAGCATCCCATTATTAAACAAAGCCATGGAGAGACTCAACTGCCGAAGGCGATTGGAGAACCAGTAGGACGGTGCACGCTATTCTAGCATAGTTCTTCGGGTAGTATTCATCTCATCTGCAGGCCAAAACTTAGGTCGGATATGGCGTATAGCGCTCCTCGGCTCTTCGGTGTGTACATTGAGTTCTTTGAAGTTTTACTGACCAAGGTAATGGGTGCCCGTTCGCTTTGGCGGTGCGAGAAGAAACTTGTCAAACCTATTATATTTACTCAAGACTGATACATAGCTAGTCGTTAGTCTGTGCCAAAACGTACGTTTCGCTTTTTGGTGACCATCATCTGGATACGAAGAGTCTAATTGCTACTGTAAGCTAGATAGAAGCTATCTTAAGCCGCAATATATAGTGTAATTCACTTAATACAAACGATACTAGTTTGAATTGCCCTTTTCGGACTACTATCTGAGGCTTCGTATAATGTGATCTCGGGGATATCGGTACCGTCTTTAGCTCGACGGGTCGTGATCGCCAATTTAGCTTGTTTGTATGACTCTCGGGGATAATCTGATCCGCTTCGATATCCGCTAGGATGACTCGTCTATGTCTTGCAGGATACAGCCTTACAGAGTTAGAAGGCTGTCTACTAACCACGTTCCTCATGGGATGCTTCTTTCTCTTTCTCCCTCTCATCTTATCGCTGTAGATTTTCACGGACGAAGCTCATTCTCGCTCGTAGGTGACCATAGAACAATGTTCACTTCATGATAATACTTGAGCATTTCGCAGCAGTCTACCCTAGACTCCCACAATCACGGAAGCCGGAAGCATTTTTAGCCGCAGAACCACTAAGACGCACGGACCAAGATCCGCAGCAACGGAGCATAAAATCTCGAACGCGTTGTTGAAGCTTCGCTTTTTCTTTTCTCTTTTCTTCTTCGTGCGGCTGGCATAACATGAAAATCTTATACCCGTGTTGCTCGAATCCCTGTCTCCGTGGATGTCATCGAAGCGTCAGTTATGCCCCAGATCAATCAAAATTGCAGGCCCGCCCTACCAATGTTGGCTTCGGTGTTCTACCACACTGAAGCCGTGGTTTGGGAGGCAGGACATACCAAAACCTTCACCTCGTGATATGTATATGCGACTTGACTAGTCTGAAATTGCTTGAGACACAATGCGCGTAGAATTGGACATAGTGCAGTCATGGGTTAAAATGTGACCGTGGTGTATTATCTAACCCGAGTTATGATGATAACATGGATCGCCTTTTCCTTAACTCCTATTGCCCATTTCGACATGTATACATGAATCATTGCGCACCCAGTCGGCGCGTAGTTTCATTGTAAAGCATAATGTCCCGTTCTATCAGCTATTTCTTTATTCTTCGTCTCCAACCTTCTGGAGCTTGCCCATGTCGCGCTTGGCTCCGGCCTCGCCAATGAGTCGCACTCGGTCAAGACGGACGGTTTCTCCGTCGCCTTCACCCTGCTGGACGTAAATGACAAGACTTGATGTCTTCTGGAACTTGACGTATCGGAGGCTCAGGTTGACTGTTCCATCGTCGTTCCAGTCCTCGGGACCAATCTCGATGGCCTGTGTAGGCTCCGTATCGTCGGCTTCGCTAAAGTCGAGGTTATGGGTACGGTTGATATACAGGTGAACGTTGCCGGGTCGCATCACATCTTCGTCGTCCTTAGGAGGGAGAGAAGTGAGCTGCAACATACATGTTAGTAGAGTGCTGGACGACGGAGAACCAATAAACTTGCCTGAAGAGTGTGAAGCTTGACGATGGACTGGAAAGGGATGAAAACAAGTAGCTGGTCATCGGCACCGCTCTGAACGTAATCCTTAGCTGTTCCTTTGCCGTTGCTAAGCCCGCTTGGCTTTTTGCCGTCGAAAAGGTCGCGGGCACCACCAGCAGCCTCGTCGGCGTTAAGAACCTCGAGATCTCGCAGCTCTATTTGGTCGGTGATGTCGCTGTAGCCTCGAGGAATTTCGGCACCCTTCCAGTTGGGACCACCACTGCCTGAGCCGGAGCCGGAGCTCTCGCCAAGGGATTCCACCTCAGATGCTAGCTTCTGGACAATACCCTTCAGCTTCTGAGGGTCAGCACCCTGGACCTTGTCGATTTGCTTTCCATCTCGGAAGACGAGGAATGTAGGCAGAGAGGAAATGCTGTATTCTCGGGAGAGGTCGGGTTGGCTGTCGCTGTTGACCTTGACGAAGGTGACGACGTTGGGGCGCGAAAGCGCTTCAGCGAGGCTCTCGTAGACAGGAGCGATCTGCTGGCAAGGACCGCACCACTCGGCCCAGACTAGAGAAGCCGTTAGCGTCTATCATGAGAGTTCATGTGCTGTCATCTGAAAGGACCAGTGGTAGATCGCATGGTAGGACAAGCTGGGCAAGCGGGATGGCGGGGTATCGGTTTGTTGAGTGTTTCATGGGAGGGAAGAAACTCACAGTCAGCGACAACAATGCGCGAGGACTTGAGAAGAGAGTCGAACTGGGCCTTTGAGGCTATCGAGACGACGTTTTGCGACATGATGGGTATCTTGCGACAGTTGAGTTTGACGGGGTATGACGGTGTGGCAGAGACAACCTATCAGCCAGGAATAGGCACTGTACTGTACCTTGCCTGCCTCTATAGACCAAACGTTGAGCCCCTCCAATAGAAATCGATTTGGAGGGGTCATTGTTATACCGGGGTTGGCGTCATACAGCCAATTGGAAGCTTAATCACGACATTCAACACTTCAAAGACTAGGTAACATACATAAGAATAGTCAAGTACGAGCCTTGTAAACGTTTTTGTTAACGGTTCAATGCTATTGTTATATATCGTATCCAGCTAAGGATAAGCCCCGTTCTCATTTCTATCGATCCCGGTAGCAAGACTTTGATGGCATACCCGAGAGACGAAATATTTAGTCCAGCTCTTACGCAGGCCTCAGGATGTCAGAAGAATTAGCTCCTAAAGGCATAAGAGACGAAATAATTTAGCCAGTTTATGCTAGCTTAGACTAGCAGTTAGGCTACTTTATTATGGAAGCCTAAGCCTTAGATGATAATTCTTCTGTTACCCACCTGGCAGGGCATTTACTTCTTTGTGGCCTGATATTGGAACGTTGGGGTATTGTATTAAGAGATTCATGGATCTAAAATACATCTATCTCCGCGTAGTATAGACCCTAGCGTCAGAAGTCCTTATCGGATAAGATCGCCCCGGACCTGTGGGATGATAATCTTGTGTCGCCCTTCTGCGTATGCCCCCCCTTTCGTACGGCGACGAGTACTCTGCAATTCGATTCGAAGGTTGTGCAGGAACTGAAGTCCAGTCTTCTGTTCCGATCGACTGGGACATGGTTACTGGCTCAGCGTATGCCCCCTTTCCAGGTCGCCCGAGTAACCATCGAGATAGGTTACCTAACTCTCCCATAAACCACAGCCCGATTAGAATGACCACGATCGTCAACGGTATGGCGACAGCCCAATATAGCCACTGGGAGTGAGGCATATCTCTTACATCAGTCGTATTCATACCGAATATGCTCGAAACAGCACTGATGGGCAAGAAGATGATAGTGACAAGAGTGAAAGCGTAAATAGCTCGCTCCTGTCGATCGCGCGTAAAGTCTACCTTATAAGCTATAGCACGCTCCAGATCCTTGGAAAAGTCAGTAAACCGTCGAAACTCAAACTCGCGTTGCTCGATGAGTCGTGTACACTCGAGAAAGAAAAGACCGCGCAAACCGCCTGCATCTGTGGGTGAGAGTTTGGAAGTCGACGTCATGTCAAAGAGGAAGTCATCATCGACGTCCGTGTAGTCGTACGCCGGTATTTCCTGAGAATAGATAATAGGGGCAACTCTTGAGTAATCATCATCTGCTCGGTGAGAGCCATAAGTTGGGGGTGGCGGGACACTCTCTGCATAGTGCCGTTTGCTGCTGTATTGCCTCTCAGCATCTTTTAGCGCTGCCTCATGTTCGAATTGACTCATGACAATATCGTGGGTGTCAATGGCGGTCAGAGACTTTCGTAGTCGTGAGATGAGTAATCTTTGTTTGCTGAGTGTCCGGTTTACTGATAGCAACTCTTGTTGTACTAGATCGATTCGGTGTTGGAATGATCTGTCAGAAGGCTTCGATGTAATTGCATTTTCCTGTTCATGTCAGTAACTTATCACAAAGCCGACACTATAACTGACCAGAGAGTTAAGGTATTGCGAGTAAGTGTCACAGATGTCATCGGACCTGCCAACCTGATCCCGCAGCAAGCCCATCGTGATAAGCGAAAGAACCTCAAGTGGTAGCACGGCAGCTTTATCCAACAGACTTTTCCCGCCAAGCCCTTGGAGAAGCTTCTTTGACCCTTTATCAATGAGCGTTTCTGCTCTTTTCATTCTACTATTCCATTTGAGATCCTCTTTAGAGCTATAGACCATAGCCATGACGATATAAAGCCAGGCTTTGGAAAAATCGGTGGGCAGTTCAACCTCTGCGCGCTCTTCTTTGGAGGAGTGAGCGAGGATGTTTTGGAGAGCAAAAAGATCTCGGGTCAAGTATCTGAGGGATGTTCGAATATTTCCGGCGATGTTGTCAAACGATGGGCGGTGGAAATCACCATTAGTCGAGGGAAGCTTTCATTGTCAGCAATTTCCCTCCAAATGTCGTAAGCTAACCGACCTCGATGAGTGTTCTGAGAGCCCCCCAGAACTTGTCGATCATAGGACCATCGAAATCTAGGGGTACGAAGAAGCTGTAAGTGATATCGGCAGCATTGAATATATCAGCCTTCTCCTGATATGCCCGTCTTATAGTATCACTTCCAGTTTCCTCAACAAGACCAGACAGCCCGCTTAGATAGGCATAGCACTCGGCCCTATTCCCTGCCTTGCAGGCTTTGTATGCCTTGCGTTCCGATAGAGTCGTCTCACCTATCAAGAAAGACTCGGCCGCACTCAGTTGGGCTTCTAAGAACTTGAATCCGCTGTTCTGGGCATCGATACCCTTGGAACCTCCTGTTGGTAATGCTAGCAGGTGGACGAAATCATTGATCTTAACCTTGCCCTTTCCTCCATGCGTTGTGGGCAACACATGGGGTTCTGGACGAAGAACAGCACGCGGAGGAGGTTCAGGCGCTGTTCCAAGCTTCATGGTAAGCTTGATCGAGATCGATCGCTTGCTAGAAGCCAACCTAAGAACCTTGGGCCATAAGTCGGCGGTGATGGCTTGACTTTTGTGCCAGAATTCAGGTATTTCAGGCCAAAAGGCCCGAAACTTGGACAGAAATGTCTAGGCCAAACCCCTGGTTAGCAGAGATACTATCGAGAATAGATTCAAGAACTGCGGAACTGTCATGCCAAAGCATCAGCCTGTATTAGAGTCACCTCAACCTTGCTTTGGCGATCTTTGGATAGATGAGGTGTAATTGGGTTGGTTTTGACTTACAAACCACGTCTGGCACTCTTCAATTTCAAAAGACCAAACAACGGAGTCGCCATATGCAACTAGAATCCTCCCTTGTTGTTCAGTTGCCACAGTACGGGCAGGGTGCTCTTTGATCTCAAGACTTTGGCCAAACAGATCCTCTCGAGCCATTGTGCCACACGTCACTATTAAGCCTGCCCAGACAAATGTCGTCAGTAATTGACTCTCCAGGTAGAAGAGAGCAAGATAGAAGACCTACTGTTGTCAATTGTGACACACCATAACTGGGATATATGAAAGCACTTTTCACGTCCTGCGTTCCCTAGTCGAACGACAGCCTGCTCCATATCCCTTGCCACAGTGTTTCTTGAGTACTGAGCCTGTAGCAAAGTCTGAGCTGGAAATACAGATGCGCTGGAAGCTGCGAGTAGACCTGAATATTGTTGAAGTGAGAAGTAAGGTATGCAAATCCATCTCGCGGATCCAGTGACTGTCTCTGCAGTTGGTGCTTCCTGCTTGAGCGATTTTAAGGATACTTCAATGCATTTGGGCTCCAAGTAACCGACTTTTGCACCTTTGGGATTAGTCCTTGTTTTCACGCAGTTCTTTTTTACGTCTGCGCGAAGCCGTGAGATGGCCTTTTTCTCTAGTTCAGTAAGTCCAGAGATGCGACTAATCTCGACCTGGCGATGAGTCAGTATAGTGTCCGTGTCTTTGCTAGACGTCAATTTACCCAGAAATCCTCAAAGTTCATGACATCCTGGGGGACATGCCTGGCCGATGTTAGCATTAAAACGACACCGAGGTTTAAAGAGGCTCACAGCCATCTGAATAGGGGCTGTTTCTGCTTGTTCACGTCATGAACCACGTTCAAGGTCGCAGTATGAGAGCTCCCCATCTCAGCGTTACCAGTATAGACTGAAGAATCAACAAAAGCCAGCTGAGAGCTTGTTTTGCCTCCTTTTTCATCCTTAGCAAGAGCAATACGCTCTTCAGACTCGGGGGTTTCAGCGTCAGAATCATCGCCCTTTGACGACTCAATGACGATAGATTGAGTCTGGCTAGAAAAATCGAATTTGTCGTATGGATCGAAGTCGTCACTTGAGAAGCTGTCTGCTCTTGGTCTCGAGTACCAGTCGCTGTCAGCTGTGCGGGAGTGAGGGTAAGAGTAAGAGGAAGTCTCGCGAAAGCGATATGTGTCGTGTGTAGGACTATAACGAGACCTTCTGTAGTGTGGATCAGGTGAGATCGATGAACTTTCTTCAACGTAACAAACTTTGTTGTTACTTCTCATGCCAAGACCGGATCGTCCTGGCCTGGACCCTTCCCTCTCATCGTCGCTATCGTTCTCAATTGGGCGTGGAGACTCAGTGTATGCTCTAGGTGGTGGTCTAGTGGCAGGTATCTCCCATTCTGATTCTGTGTAAGCCATCCGTCGCGTGCCGACATGATCATCCGTGGACCTTCGCGGATATGGCCTAGATGCTGATTCATAGCGGGAGCTGGGCCTTGGATGAGGTGCAACTCTCACAGGCCGAGGAAGCTGTCAAGATGTGAGTTGAGTGCTAGAGAGTGTTTGTTAGTGAATGTAGACAGACCGGATATTCCTCTACATCTCCCCATCGGACGCGACTACGGCCATCGCCTGGAGGTGAAGGAGACATTATGAATCACACAACAGAGACTAGAATTCGTTACTGTTCTTTACGACATCGTTGTCCTGTTAATGAAGAGATTTATTTAGGCAGTCAACTGTAGTTCGTGGATGAGATCGCCTTCGTTCGTACCTCCTTCCATTATTGGCCGTAAAGGTAAGTTTGAGCAGGGGCACAACGTTAGCGCTTACCCAGCGGACCAACCCGCTATAAGACTATGAGCCAATGATCTTCAACTTGGATCTATCATAGGTATTCAACTTCACTTCTTCTTCTTCTTCTGCTTACCTAGTAGGTAGGTACTGTGCAAAGCAATCGAATTTCTAATGTTCATCCCAAGTGGTAAAGAATCTACGGCAGACGTCTACACAAAAGCCTCAGTATAGCCAGAGCTCTAACAACATACCAACCCCTTATTCGCGTCTGATCTCATAATGATCCTTGGAAATCCAGTATCCACGGATTCCGCTAGCAAGCAATAGACTGAAATTCATAGAGACACGCGCCTCGTACGGTGAAGAACAGGGAAATGGTACCGAGGATCACCTTGGCAATCTGTGCTCTCTGAGACATCACCGGTTTGTGTTGCGACTGACTTGATCCCTATTCTCTCCTCCGCCGACTTCGTCTCTTCAAACATCTCCCTCAGCGCCATCTCGGTTGGCAAAGGACTGTTATAACTGCCGGAACTTCTGCAGAGACGCTTATATTCAGCAATGTCGGCCATGCTCATCTGCAAGATCTTCCACCAGGCTGACTTCAACTCGCTGACGAAGAGTGGCTGCCGCGCGAGCCAAAAGAGCATGGCATCGAGAATGCTTGCCATGGCGAGCCTCATGGGCATCATTAGTTTCTGAGGCTGTCCTCTGAAGACAACTTCCAATGCTGTCTGGTAGTGCCATGAGAACTGAACCCACGAGGAACAGTCTATGTCTCGATGAAGGTAGTATCTTTGGATGATGGTCGCAATCTCGATCGAAGTGTTTTCAACCACTCGGAGAAGATGGTTTGCCATTCTGGCCATGCGAAGATACATAGCTGCAGTGTACGCCAAGACGCAGCGTGGGATATGTGAAGACTGCCAAGGATTTGTTGTATCGAACTCGCAGATCTCGATTCCTGTCCCTCTTGTCAGTGATTCCATGTCTTCGCGCGACACAAGGGCAGGTGGGTGTCAGAAGAATCGTCTAAAGCTTAGGGTACAGAAATGAAGTAGCCTAAGCGTGTACCTAATTCAGCATAGAATTACCAAGTCGTTTCGTCTCTTATGCTCGGTGGACAATTCTTCTGACACCTGACGAAGGGCAAGACATACTACCAGTGTAGATATATCGCAAACAGTGTGCGACGGCTTCAGGGGCATATCGTAGGTCCACCGTGACCGGTGTTCCATCCTGACACTGTCAGTTCGTTCATTATATGTCTGAAGTGGTAAACACTTACCAAATTTGGTGGTGGCAGGTTGTCGCGGAACCACCCTGATTGAGGTACCACAATATTGCGATGCACTTTGATGAGTATGTTACCAGTACGTACCAGCACATCAGCGCCAAAAGGGGTTCTCCAAAGGCTGCGAATTGTTAGCTTTCGGGTTTCCGACAGTACTTGGAGGCTGGCTGACTTCTCGGTTGCTCGAGGTGCTGCAGCTTTAAATAGCTGGCGAGTCGTGGAAGAAGTATTGGACACAGGGGAAATTGACCTGATCGAAGGCGTAGATTGGGCGATGTCGTTTCCAAGGCGGGACCCATTCAACGACATGGAAGACTCCCTAGATGCTTCGACAGTAGGTGTCTTGACTGGTGACCATGGTGATTGAGGTTTTGGCAGAGGCGGGAACATGCCCTTGAGAGAGGCCGCCGCAACCTTCTTTGTTGAGCTCCATGGATTACTCTTCGGAGGCGACGCCGGTCGCAAGCTGGGCGGTGTTTCTGCCTCGGATTTGCGCAAGAGTTTGATGGGTGGCAGAGCAGCGTTTTTGTTCTTGCGCCGCCCATCGATGGGTGCTTTATCCATGACGATGAATACTGAAAGAAAAAAGAAATCAAGAAATGAAATACCAAAGATCTTGAATAAAGGTATGCAGAGATTTGGCAGTGAGCAGTTTACAGGCAGGCGAGCGCGTGTTAAGGGCGCACGACTGTGCAAGGAGGGCACCACCTATGCACAATGACAATTTCTGTGCGATACCTTTGTCACACTGGGAATTTTGAGAGTGAATCCTCGAGGACTGCCAACAGCTGCCAGCTGCCAGCTGCCAGCCGTCCGTCGACTCGAAGGCCCGATTCTTCGTGATTCGCGCTCGAAACGGATACCTGCACTGCCGCACTGTTTGCCAACAAAGGTTTGCAGGATTCCACAGAGAATTCTACGTAGTAACTTGGTGCTTGATCTTGTTATTTTCCTTGCCATTTTCGTTCACTTTGTTGCCTGGTTTGCGAGGATGTCGAGTGTTTGTGTCAGGCGGAAGCAAAGTATTCGATATTGAGGTTATGCAACCAGTGCATATTCTGAGTCCGTAGACTGATATAATGGATCACAACCTGGCTTGCCTAGGTATCTGCGTATTATACTTCGTAATAATATATCTCCATATCTATCGTAGTTTCATTGTCAAGTTCATAGTTGGATCTCTATGTAGAATCAAGCAGCATAGCCATGTGAGCTCCTATTTGCAGAAAGCTACAGAGGTTCCGTCCTGGAGAGTATGCGTATCTAACATTCCGAACGGGCTGTTAGCTCCATCAAAAACCATTCTCCCAGGCAGTGCATGGCAGCGGGAAGCATATCCCTTTGAGTTCAAACTGCATCAAATGATCCAAATTATACTTTAAGACTTGAGAAATTATAATCTAAGTTTCAGGGCGCCAGAAATAATTAGCAGCCTAAACTCCCTCTCCCTTCTCTTCCCTCTTCCTCCTACACCTACTTCTCAGCACTGCTAAATCACCTCCATCGCTGTCACTCAAGATGGAGTCGTCATCACCACCAGAGACCTCGTTGATCTCTGAGGCGATGATCTCTGCCTTTCAGAAGCTCAAGTCACAGCTCCCAGCTGGAAAACTGGAGATGAGTTTCACTACACCTGATGGTCAGTACCTATCTTGATCTTGAAACTGGTACCATCTTTGGGGGCACCGATTCAAGGCTGCAGTCTGTCGGCCGCTACAAAGATGAAGGGAACTCTACAGGCCCAGTGCTAAGCTTTCGGTCTGCGCTTCCTGCTGGATATCTACTTCACCACTTCGCCTGGCTACCTCTGGAGAGGATCATCTGCTAACCAAATCGAACAGGTCGTCAGGTTTTGGCTCTCAAAGCTCAACTTGACAACACAGGAGCACAAGCTGTTGTGCCACCAATACTTCGTCCTGCCACCACCTTTCATGGCTTCAGAAAGCTACCCAATGAGATAAAAGACATGATTTGGAAACTCTCTTTCCAACAACCAAGAATCTTTCGTGTATGCGATCTTGCAAAGGCTCAACGCGCACAACCTGTCGTGGTTTCTCACAAACCTTTGAGTTCTGGTCAAGCATGCCGTCACTCTCGTTTACTATATCAGCAAGAGACAAATTACGCCTTTGGCATCGGCGGTGGAATTCGCAAGAGTCTTCGAGTGTCGCCTTACTATGACATCCTTTATTGGGACACGGATATGAGGCAGGGCTGTGGCGAAGCCCACCAAAATAGAGCTGATATCTTGCCCTACAATTTAATCTGTGGATTCGGGAATGTTGCACTGAACTTACCGCAGAATTTCCAATCGATCAGAAAAGTATTCAGAGAACTGAGTCTCTATGACTATCCCTGTCCAGAGATAAAGAACCTCATCTTCGTGGTGAAAGACAAATCTCTACCCAAAACCGACGTAACCTTTTTCGATATCGGGGATACCGACGGAGAAACTATATACTTCAATACCAAGAAGCATACCTGGAAAGATTTGAAGAAAAAGACCGAGGCGATTTTACAACCGTGGTCAGATCTTTCTAATTCATTGGACATCCGCGCTGTCGAGGTTGCGCCTATTTGGGCTGAGGATAGCTGAGGTGCCAGGATGGCAGGCTCAAGTACTGGAGATGGACTAATGAGTTATATGGACCAATTTCGGCGGGCTTTTTGGGATCGAACTTTATAGTGCATTGATGAGATATTAAGGGAAAGAAGACATCTCAGAACAAGCACACCAGGGATGGGTTTATCTTCGTTTTGGTCACAACACATCACAGCAGAACTGGATGGTGAAATTGCTAGCAGGAAATGGCTTCAGAACCTCTAGCTTATACGGAATCGATCTTTAATTGCACGAATTCTCTATTTCCTGGTGATCATGTTGGGTCGAGGACCATATATACGGAGGTGCGGACGTCATGCCCCGATATTTGCTGACTAATCCACCACAAGCGCCCGGAAGTATCGGGGTCGGCGACAAACATCGCCGTCCTCCACCATAGCATCATCAAAAGACCGGCATCTTGAAGCAACAAGCTCCGATGGAGCTTGACCCTCGCCTTGGCGCAACTGGCGATAGAGCCTCATCACTAACCAATTTTGGGTCAGACGGAACGTCAAGACCGTCGGCGAGTCACAATGTGTCTTCTGGTAGTGGCTCATTGATGCCCTTCTCTCATTCTCACGACGCGCATGATGACCACAACAGCGCCGATAACACCCCCAGCGCATCAGCTGAAAACCGAGATACGCCACAGCATCAACAGTCGCAATTTCATGATGAACATGATGGAGATGCAAACGATCCTAAGCGGCCGCGGGCGTGTGAAGCTTGTCGCGGATTGAAAGTGCGCTGCGAACCTGATCCTAATGATGAAGGGCCATGCAAAAGATGCCGGAAGGCCGGAAGGAACTGCGTCGTGACCATGCCGACGCGCAAACGTCAAAAGAAGACGGACAGCAGAGTCGCCGAGCTGGAAAAGAAGATTGATGCCTTGACAGCAAGTTTACAGGCCAGGGCGGCACCTGTAGGTGGTCAGACATATACGCAAGCTCATGCCCACAGCGCTGCGGACTCTCCCAGGAATGTCACTCCAAAGCCGTCCAATGACTCCAGCCTACCTGGAGCTTCACACAATAATGCTAGTTGGAAACCGCCCACTCATCCGCCTGCATGGGGTTCCTTTGCATCGACTCAACCTCTCATGCCACAGGCATCTGCAGCTGAACAGAACTCAGAGCGCGCATCTCCAGCTCGATCAACTGCGACGATGAATCATACTCCAGCAATCGGACAGAAGAGGAAGTTCTCAGACGGCCGCGAAGGCTCAGTCGAGCAACCACGCGCTGAAGAAACTCCGGCTGAGGCTTTGGCGGCTTATCTGACTAGGGCAAAGGGTGGTGATATTGTCGAGCGCGGCATTATCACTATGGACAAAGCTACCGAGCTGTTTGCTCGATACAACGACCATATGATCTCGCATCTTCCGGCTGTCATCTTCCAGCCCGGCTTTACAGCATCTGAGCTGCGAAAGACCAAACCAATATTGTTTCTAGCCATCATGGCAGTTGCGTCCGCAGAGTCGCCTGCTCTTCAAAAGACTCTTCAAAAAGAGATGATGCTTACCTTTGCCGAGAAGGTGATACTCTCGGGTGAAAAGAGTCTCGAACTAGTCCAGGCGATCAACGTCGGTGTGATTTGGTATTGGCCGCCAGAACACTTTGAAGAGCTCAAGTTCTACCAGCTTGTTCACATGTCAGCTGTCATGGCCATCGATATTGGACTCGGTCAAAAGTTCAAGCAGCGCCGTGGACTAGTCATGCCCGATACATGGCGTCCTGCACCAGGCGCCTCGCTCCCTGGACCTCCTATGCCTCAGAACCGTCGATGGACACCTCCAGATTCGACGAGTCTGGAGAGTCGACGCACTTGGCTGACGTGCTATTTCCTAGCAACCAACACTTCCATGGCATTACATCGGCCCAATCTCATTCGCTGGACTCCTTTTATGGACGAGAGTCTCCAACTGTTACAATCATCGCCAGATGCTGCCCCGACTGATGCTTATTTCTGCCATATTGTTTGGGCACATCATCTATCAGAAGAAGTTGGCGTGCAGTTTTCCCTCGATGACCCGACGACAGATATTAACATGAGCGATCCGAGAACGCAATACATTCTCAGGGGTCTTGAGCAAGAATTGAAACAATACAAAGAAAAGGTCCCACAGGACCTACTGCAACGTAAGTTAAAGATAAGCCTCCCAACCGCCGTTCTTATCACTGACCTTATATAGCAACGCTTTTGATCAGTTTTGGCGTACTGAACTTATACATGCACGAGGTGGCGCTACAGTCTCGTGCCGAGAGTTTACGTCCGCCGTTTTCAACGGCCAACCTACAGAACGGTCTGGTCGGCGGGGACAAGCTGTCTGCCGCATACATCAGTGCCGTATCAACTTGTTTGGCCTCTATAAGGGACATGCTCAGCACCTTTCTCGCTATGGATGTCTTCAGCGTGCGATGCTTGCCCGTATTCAACTTCGTCCGCGTTGCCTATGCTGTCGTTATGCTTATCAAGCTCTACTTCACAGTATCGGCGACAGGTTCAGATCTTGGTCGCGTAATCAACAAAGAAGACTTGCAAGTTGGCAAGTACCTTGATGGCCTTCTTGATAAGTTCCGTGCCACCGCTGCAGACGACCGTTGTCGACCCGCCGCCAAGTTCCTTGTTGTTCTTGTTATGCTTCGTAGCTGGTTCTACAAACAAGCAAAGTCTGAAGCCAAGGAATCCCAACCGGCTCCTC
Organism: Fusarium caatingaense; assembly: GCA_013624355.1. Taxonomy (NCBI): domain Eukaryota; kingdom Fungi; phylum Ascomycota; class Sordariomycetes; order Hypocreales; family Nectriaceae; genus Fusarium; species Fusarium caatingaense. The sequence continues at coordinate 24,704 of JABKKP010000336.1, forward strand.
CGCCACCTTCAGTCAGGCAATCACCTTCACAGCAGCAACAGGCGACTCCTGTTAATAATCCGTCATCCAAACCGCCAGACCGCGCCTCAACGGCCAATACTCCCCTTCAGCTTCTCTCTGAGGTCGCTACCGGTGCTGGCTCTCGCAACCGAGAATCCTCAGCCAGCCGGCCATCGGTAGTAGGATGGGGCTCGAATATGCCACAAGCTCCACAGCCCTTCTTCCATGATAACTCTGATAACGCTTCCAACTCAACCGGCTCCATGCCATACTACAACGAGCCATTCTCAGCAGACCTGGCTGCCGCAATGGCGCCCGTAATGCCATCCCTGCCGTCTGCAGCTGATGGCATGGGCAACAACAATAACGGCGACATATTTGACTTCCCCAACCTCATCCCAGGCTGGGACTTGGAAGGCATGGGTATGGGCTTAGGTTCGCAGGGAATGTGGGAGGATGGAATGCGTATCTTTCTCGAGGAGCCTTGGTTTAATACCATGTTCCAAGGCAATCCTGCTACTAATAACCCCAATTTGAACTTTTAATATTGTGTTTGTAAATACGGCGAGTAAGGGCGTTCGGATATCTTCTTTTCACACTTCTTAGAGCACATCGGGATTCATAGTCATATATCACTTTATTTTCAACTATTTTTAACTGCAATTGTAAGATGTGGCTATCTCTCAAGTTCTCATAGTCGGGACATCTAACATCGAGTATAGTAGTCGATTTACCTCCCTGTCGATACTCAAACATATTGCACCCGAGACGCTTCCTAAGCACACCTACTGCTTTAGAATATACTCTCCAACAAAAGCAGTGATATAATCTCTCTTTCCAAGAGGAACACCCTCCTTTCTCAAGATAGCATACGCCATCGACAAGTGGAAGTTGATATTAGGCACAGCCGCTCCCATGGCAAAAGCCTTGCCTGTCAAATCCATCGTTCCAGCAGATGGCAACGCTGTAGGCGCAACCTCCTCTCCACAACGGTTGACGGTCTCTTTATCAGCCTTTGCAAGCAGCTCTTGTGCTTTGGCGATGCGCGAGTGCATGTCGTCGTATGTGACGACCTCATCCTCAAATTCGACTGATTCACGGCCTGAGAGTCTTGCTACAAGCTTCTCAGCGAAGCGAGTAGCTGCGTGGACTTGGAAGCTCAAGGGGTTCATGTCTTCATAGAGACGAGCTTCGGGGAAGTTGGCGGCGTTGGGGTGCTTTTGGGCTTCTTTGAGAATGTGTGATAGGGAGCCCAGGGCCAGTTTGGCCTCAACAATGGTTGCGTCGTAGAGTGAGAAGGCCATGATGGATATATGGTCTGAATGTGATATATGGTGTCAAGAAAGTAAGGATGGATTGAGTAAAATGATTACAAGACAACTGTTTAATGAATAGATACAAGTAATTCAAGTATCAGCCCTACTATAAATACGAAAATGTCTCAATGTCCATGTCTATGTCATTGGGCGGATGGAAGTTGCTCCAAGGATGATTGAAACCACGACACGGCTTTCGGGATGTTGAGAATTCCGGCCGCTAGAAGCATGATAGACAAAATAAAGAAGCCAGCCTATGCCAACTTGAACCATGTTTCAGATCATTTGTTTTTTTACTGTCTATTAATCGAGCTGGGCTTAGCTAGGCACGGATTTGCAGGCCTAGTGTAGGTTCCGTGATCCACAAGGCGTTTCTGTTCGGGGAATTAATAGTCTCGGAATTCCATGTCCGAGCCAAGCTGCTTCTTGAAGAATTATTACGTAGAAATACGTTCAAGTATGCCATCTTATAGATGGGTTCGTTGACAAAAAAAGAACAAGACTTGAGATAATGGGTTATTTCAGTATATCCTATATAAAATGACCTATCCATAACGCCATGCTAAGTAGAAGAAAATAAAATGGACCATGATGTTCGAGCCTAGATCGACGATACTCATTCCACCTGCAATTCTTCAAGTTCTTTCACAAACCGTCTCTCATATGAATGAACTGGCTCGCTCTCAATTTCTCTCCCATTCTGCAGTTGTCTCCAAGCCTTTCGAACCAAGAGTCCAATTCCATGTCGGTTGGCGATATATCAAGAAAAGAGTAGATCCAACACAAAAAGCCATTAAGTAAAAACTCCGATATGCAAGGTATTAAAGTATAAATCGTCATGAAATAGTGTGGTAACAGTAACGGTAAGGTATGTATGGTATCATCGCATGTTGAAACGAGTGGGTATGTGGCAATAACAAAAAGACGTAAAAAGCCATTCACATATACAATTAGAACCGCGTTTCCTCTCTCAAACGGCTCTTCGATCCCTGGTGCTGGGGTCCCATCATGCCACCCATGAAGATGGAACTCTCGCGACGTCTGCTGCTTGGCATGGAATCATATGATGCGGAAGCACTGCCGAGGTCTTCATATGAGGCTTGCAGCATGCGTCTATCGTTTGCCGAAGGTGGCCGGTAGCCACCATCAAAGACACCGGCTGAGGGGTCGTAGCCGGGTCTGGATGCGCTTGAAGGGGGTGAATATCGCATGGGGGCGTTGTTAACAAGAAGGGGAGGCGTAGGTGTTGATCGTTGCGCGTTTGGTCGCATCTGACCATGGGGAGATGAACTACCAGCGGTAGATGGACGAGCAGGAACGTCAAATCGTGGCGGTGCCTCAAATCGCTGCAGTTCCGGTTCGGAGACAGGCGAGGGGAGCTCGTAAACCTCGGGGTCGATGCCGAAGATGCCCTCATAGTTCTGCAGGAACATTGCGAAAACTGGTGCTGGTATGTTGAGGGTTGGTGAAAAGACAATGCCAACGTTGCGGACCGTCATCTTATTCATATCCGCGTTGTTGATAATCTTGATCAAGAAGCCAATCAGATATTTGAGCAGCGTCGCATTGGCCTGAGGAAGTCGCTGAACCAGCTCGCCCAATGCTGACATCTTCTCCGTATGATCTGTAATCTCCATTGTTATCAGGAACTCGTTGTGTAGATCTCGAGTAAGAATTGTGGTTGGTAGCTCCCGCAGATAGAGCTTCAACAACGAAGCCACTGCATGGATATCGTAATATTGGCGATCAGTGGTCAGGTTGATGTCTCCTTCAGTGTTGAATCGTTCTCGGAGCTGCTTGATGACGATGTTAGAGCCACTCAAACGGAAGATTCCTTCTTCAAGAATGGCGTTCTTAGAATCCAGATATTGGATGCATCGGTAGACAACAGCCGGAAGAGGCACGTTCACATCCGTAGGAGAACAATATCGAACAGCCTCGCCCAGTGGTGCTCCGAAAGCTTGTCGCACGGGGCCTTGGTAAGAGTTCTGGGGAGGTGTCGCATTTGCGCCGCCCTCGCTGCCACCAAACAATGAGTCTTGGCCTTCAGATGAGGACCGAGTCTTTGGTCCAAACCCGAAGAAGCTTCGCTTCCTTACCTTCTTCTCGTCGGCAGTTGGGAGGTTTGGCTTGTTTCCCCAAGCACCCAGGTCTGAGATAGGCTGAGGATCCCTAGGACCTGAGATAAGCTTGTTCTGCGATGAAGAGAAGGTGTCGAATCCATGAGCATGGGGTGTTTCAGGGAGACCACCCGAAGTCTTGGGTCGTGCGGGACCGGTGAGTTGGGGGGCATCTCCCGCTTGAGTGGAATCGTATCGAACACCAACCAACGTATCGGAGTCTGACGGGTGATGGTAAGATTTTCTGGGCACCTTGCGAACTTTGCCGGAATGAGGGGGTTCGAGACGGTGGTCAGTACGATGCTCAGTACGGTGGTCGTGACCTGGTGTTTGACGATCGTGAGCGTGGCCGCTTCTTGACGTCAGTGGTGGTTCAGTGTCTTCAGGGTCGCGATAATCGACCCATTGCATGAGAGCGTCAACCCAGAGATCTCTCTCTTTGTCGCTTTCTGCACAAAGGACGTGTCTAAAGTGGCTGCTGGTATCCTTTTTCTTGGGTTCCAGGATGAGGAAAGCGTGACGGAACTGGTTATCCAGCTCGTCGCCATTGGCGGCGTGCGCTGGCGACTGGTTGTCGTTGTTCTGATTCTGCTTTCCAATCTGTGCGCCCTGGAGCTTAATGGTTCCCAAATGCGCGCCACCAGGAACCTCAAAGTACTTCAACAGTGGTCCGTTCAAGACAAAGTACCTAGCTTTCCAACCACCGAAGTTCTTGCCCTTCTTGGTCAGGTAGCCGCTACGACGAGGTCGTCCATCGGGTCCAATCTTGTTACCAGTAATTTCAGATCCTGAATCACCCAAGGATGCTGCATCGTCCAGGTTGGGTGGTAGAACGTGAGACGACAGGTACTTGCAGAGTTCGATGGCAGTTTTTGTGTCAAAAGGAATATCTAGTATGTCGTCCATGAACTGCTCCAGGATCGTCCTACGAGCATCGAGCTTGGCTGGCGCATGACCGCTGAAAAGAGAACGGTCGGGCGCCCTCACTGTGTAAGACGCACACTGCTTCAGTCGCTGATCAAGTCTTGTCAACGACGCCAAGTCCTTTTCAATCCGCCAAAGCTCGCCATTGTCAGAGCGCGAGATAATGGCAAGAGTGAAAACAGGGTCTTCCTCGAGTTGAGTCAGGGACATCATACTCGCGCGAGACGGCTTCATGCGAGAAGACGCTACCATAATCTTAATAGAGGGCAACGCATTTGGTGGCAGCAAGAGGTCCGGGTACTCGTCCGTCACCAAGCCCCTGTAAACCTCGGTGCGTCCGTTAGGGCTTGACATTCTGGGAGTGGGTTGGTCTGCTTGGCCGACTTCTTGCTGCGCAGCGCCTGGTCTTTGGGACGAAGAAGCTCCTTCAGAAACAACGCTGTTCTCGGATGCCCGCGCTGGATGTGTAGCAGGTGTTGCTAACGGAGTATTTGGCGGTAATGGAATAGGTTGGCGAGGTGGTCTTGGAGAAAGAGGTGCTGCTTGAAACGGTATCGATCTTGGAGACAAAGGCGGCGAAGTGAAGTTAGAAGGCCGGGGGCTTGCGGGTAGGCCCGGGCTCAACAAAGGCGCAGGGATTTCCCTGGTCTTGATTGCACTTAGCATCTCTCCCAGTGAGGCTGTCCCGACTTCTGGTGCAGGGACCTGGGCTGTGTCTCGTGGGGATCCAGGCTGGCTAGATTTGCTCGACTTGCTCTTCTTGGACGCACTACGTGCAGCAGCTTCCTTTATAGCAATAATTTCACGATCTCGATCGTCCTCTTCTCGGGTCCTCCGGCGTCCACGGCGATCGTTAACAATCTCATCAACTTCCAAGATGTCGTCATAATCGGATTCTGTTTCTTCCTCTTCTTCGGGGGAGGGGCTTAGATGTGTTCTCAATTCCTTGTTTAGTTTCAAGGGTGCAGGTGGTGGTTTCCTTGGTGGAGGCACTGGAAACTTGGAAAGGCCTTCATCAGGCTGGGGAGTGGCCTCGAGAACAGCGACCGTTGGGAGATGTGTCACTGGAGGATTAGGTGGTGGCATCTTGGGCGGTTCACTTGGGAGGCTGCGCGATGGTGGGATAGAGACGTTGTAGGGGATCTCCTTTAGTGGTTCCTCCAGCTTGCCCGACTTCTCCTTCCGTGCGAAGTCCGCAGCGCGCTCCTCGGCCTCGTGGTCATATTTGTCCAGAGCGTGGTCTTGGGGCTTGGGCATCGCATGCGCAGGGTTCAACAGCTCGCCAACGGCTGAATGTGGAGCACTGAGCTGGTCTGCTGGTGGAGTGATGGGATAAGGCGCCATGGAGATGTCGATCGGCGAATTCCTTGGGCTTTCGGCTTCGAGAATAGGCGATTCTGGAGTTATGGTCTGCTCCTTGGCCCGTTGTAAGTCAGCCCCGGTGGCTGAGGGAACAGGTGCTTTCGTGGGCTCTTTTGCGTCATCGTTTGATGACAACGGAGCTGATGGAAGCGACATGACCTCTTTTAGCTTCTTTCTGTACTTCTCCTTGTCTTTTAGAGCTCTTTCAAGGTCCTTGTTAAGGCCCAGAATCATGGCTCGTTGCTTATCCACCAGGCGCCATAACTGGCTATTTTGCTGTGACTGAGAATGCTTCTCCTTTAGCAAATATTGGATTAGGGTTTCGGGACTGCCCGCCGTTTTAACAAGGTGGGCGATTTCTGAAGGTCCATGTTGGCCATCGGTGTTGGTGTTTGAACCAGACTTGGTTGAAATTGCTGAGATGGCCGAGTCAATAGAAGAATTTCGAGTAAGTCTGGAAGATTCGGCCTGGGCCGCAGCTACCGGACCAGCCATGGTCGGAGACAAGGTCGAGTCTGAGCCTGTAGCAGGCTTCGAATTTAGAGGCTCGGAGACGGTTCGCAACCCATTCGGACTGCCTGTATAGCCCTGTCTGGTGGAAGTCAGTTTACGAGTGAAGCTCGAATATTGGTGGCAGCTGCTTTAGTGGCCGTCCGTCGGAAAACAAACCTGGGGCTTAGAGGTGGTTCCGGTGATCCTTCGTCAGAGGAGTCGCTAAGAAACGAGGTCTCTTTAACGAGGCTCGAAGAAGTTTCGGGCTCCGTATTGGTTCGGTATGTTGGTGTTGGTGTAGATCGACTTGGAAAGGTGGTGCTTCGCGGACTAGGACTTGCTTGTTGGTAAGGAAAGTTGGAAGCTGTCTTAAGTGGGCTCGAAATCGCTGGTCGAGGAGATCTAGTGGTCGCAGTGCGTTAGAGAAGTGGCGCAAAAGGTTCCACGGCAGAGCGCAAGGTATTCCTGGGATCGAAGTTGGAGGTATGGTGAAGGCTCGAAGTACAATGGTAACCTCGCACAGCACTCGACCTGGGGTAGGAAGGAAAGATAATTGCTGGTCGAGAAGCCAAGAAGCAAAGATGTGTGGTGGAGGGGAGAGATTGTGAGAGACAAGTGATGAAGGGGCCAGGAAGAAGCCTGGGGCCAGCGCTGGCCGGGGGGGTGTGGGTGGAGATAACCCAAGCAGTCAAGCATGCAGTTGCTTGCGAGGGCTTGGAGTTGGGATGAATACGCTGAAAGCATGTAGACTAATGCTTACCTAGAACCTGGCGACAAGGAACCGAGTGAGAATGAGGGAAGACTTGGGCTTGCGCGAATGACACGACCAACGGTAGGACTGTCGCCGACGGGGACTTCGACAGGTGAACGAGCACGATCGAGGAAGTTGGATTCGACAGGAGTAGTGACGGAGTTATTAGCAGAAGCAACAGAAGCTTCGACGCTCTGGCTCTGGAGCGCAAGTTGTGGCATGGTGCGCCGGGCTACCTTGCGTTGTTATGCACCATAGGGCATCGGCCAATGGGTCGCGGTGCAGTACCGTACAGGGCACGGAACGCTGATGTGAGGTGAGGTGAGCCTGGGCGAGGTGAGGCGTTTCGAGATGCCGGTTACTGCGGTGGGAATTAGTCCGAGCTCCAACGTTACATGCAGCTGTAACCGCGTTACGGCAGTAGAGTACAGTACTAACTGTGCAGAGAGCAGTGCAGTGTAGTATGTACAAGCCTGGGTGAGACAGTGTAGCGCGCGAAACAGGACCGGGAAACGAACGAACTGGGAAAAAGTAAGGTAAGGATTACGGGTATAATAGAGCAACTTTTGGTGTGGAGTTGTAATGCAGTGCCGTTGGAAAAGGTTTTGAAGCGAGCGACTGGGAAGCGACTGGACTATCGCAAAAGATTGGCCCAGTATAACTATGCTATGCGACACCAGGCTAGGTAAGGTAGGCTGCCCTGGACGACAAGACAGGATACCTGACACCTTGCTCTGGCTGGCTTCCTTGCTTGGCTTGGGAATGGGAAGAATGAATGGAGCAAAGACAGCGGGCTGCGGACAGGACAGGGAATGTCGTTTGCGGAGGAACCAGGTACAGGTTGAAGCGAATGTCGACGGTCGGTAGGTACGTACTGTAGGCAGTATATGCGCTGGGCGTGGGGTGTTCGGCTTCGGATCGGTAGGACGGACGAGCAGGTATGTACTGTAAGGGTTTTGAATGGAACAAAAAGAAAAGAAGAAAAGAATGAATGATGGGAGACTACAGATAGTCTAGAGGAAAAGGAGTGGTACCTTAGTACAGTAGATGGACAGACTTTTTGAGGGGGAGATTTGCTGATTTGATGGTTTATCGATGGAACCAAACCAGAGTAGGTGCCGCCCTCGTAGACTCCAGTACCTATTCTGGAAAGGGGGGCGAGAAAAAACGGCAAGAAACGGCCACTACAGTACCTTCCAGGTTATGGATGATCAGGTTGCTTGAATCATTCACCATCAAATGGTTTTATTAATTCCCACTCATACACGTCCATGACCAATCTCTAGAGATACGGATACTCACGTTATGACCCTGTTTCAAGCAAAAAAGAAAAGTTGGTTCAAACAAACGTTTGTTCACTCACATTGAAACTGACGAGATGGAGCCAGACCAGGTCATCTTTGATGTCGACAAAGAAAGAGAAAAAGTACCGAACGGAGGTGTCTCCGCCGAATGATACCTGCTAGCAGACTACTAACTGTACAGTACAGGGCAAGGATCAAGGGACCCTTTTCCCTTGACACAGCAGAAGGATGCCCTTGCAAATGTCCACCCATCATTGTTGTATTACCTACAGCACAGCATACATACAAGAGTGCAGTGCAAGGCGCCTATACTGGTGATACATGTGAGCGATAGTATTGCTATCAACCACATGGCACATTCAGATGACTGCCCATCCGGATAAATGACCACTGAAGAAATAAGGGGCAGTCTGACTTGACTTGACTTGACTTGACCTGACTTGACTATCTTCAGCCATTAGCCTACTCAAGGTAACAGTAATCCCAGCATCCAGGTCAGCTTCCCGCACTAACGCCTACTAATTAGCAAACGAGGCTTCCGCCCTGCTTAGCCTGCCCACTGGAAAATCGTCAATCGCTCTCGACTAGAAGACGCCACTCAAGCGTCCACTTTACGATGCAAGTTCCTACAGTAACTTAACTCGACTTGACTCAGGGCCGGTCTGCCTTCCATGCAAGGTTGAAGGCGGGCGGCTGCTGCGGGGAATTGAATTTTAATTTTGCTATCGATTCATCGTCATGATCGTCATATCGTGACATTGAAAAAGGGTTCTCTAATATTGAAGACGATGTCAAACGAAACTACAACTCCAGAGAATCGTCGTTTCAAACAGAAACGGGCTTCAAAGGTCTAGAATTTTAACGGATGATTTCTCCCTTCCAAGACGCTTCACTACTCTGTAAGTAGTCATGGGTTCACTCTGCAACGCGACTGGAACGCAAAATGCCACGGGACCTACGGGACGTTGCGAGAGTTAACTTTGTTTGTCCCTGACTTTTGCCTGTGGACAAAGACTTTTTTTTTAACGTTTTATTTTGGTGCTGAAGCTTGGGTTCACGCGTGGGCTTTTAGTCAGGGGTAAAAAGAGGTGATTTCTGGTCTTTGCTCAAGCCTCTACCTAAGGAATTGAGATCGGAGGGCACTATCTCGAAAGATCGTCCTCTTCGGCCAAAGCGCAATGTTGCAGTGCTGTTACCATGAGTTACCATGAAGCTGGATCATATTGAGATGAGACGACTCTGATTATCTCGATTCCGTTTCAAATGTTCCTGACTATTATCGTCCACACCATTGTCAAAACTCAACCTTTGTCCAAAATCTTTTAATTAATTGTCTAATTGTCTTGTTCGATTGAAAAGGCATTGTCAGTTTGCAACTGGCCAAGCCTCATGTGGGCTCCTTTTACACAAGGGCAGGGATGGGATGCCACCCTTGAAAGAGTCGAGGATCACCCTCCCAATCAGAGCCGCAATGGGCTTAATCCAGCACGGTCAAACAATCCACTGTAGGGATCAAGGGCCAAGGGTTGGTGAGTCTAACCGCTATAGACTGTCATGTAGCAGCCGAGAAGGGGTCAGATGGCCCGGAGTATTTCTGCGATGTGTTGGGGCCTTGGGGCTTGGACAAAGACGCACGAAACCTGGATAAAGCTAGAAAAAGAAAAGAAAAGATGGAGATTTGGATTTGTTGGACGGAATCAGAATGTCAAAAGATGGAATATCCACTTGTATCCGCAAACAAGCTGTAGTCTGCCATTATCAATCATGGTCTTCCACGTTTCAGTACATAAGCAATCCTTTACTATCCGTATACATCTCGCTTACATTTTGAGGTCCCCGAAAGCAGAAGGTCAACTTTCGATATAGTCTTAATATGCAAGTGTGTCCTATATCAATGGCGTATCGAGCATTATGCAGGTACAATCTGGCCATCTCGAGTGGCCCGGACTCCGAAGATCCATTTCTCTATCCTTGTCAGTCGTCATCAATCAAATCAGCTTTTAACCGCCCAGACCCAGTTTATTCGAGAGATGGATGACATGACATGACACAGAAGGAGCTTCAGATGACAAGACTCCTTGTATATCGGCTCTGTTTTGGGGGTTTAAACGAGAAACACAAGGCGCTTCGGGCTAAGATGGTTTGTAACGCTATAGCAGCTGAGATATTCTTAGCAAAGACATTTCCTTGTGGTATGGCAATCAAGGTACGTAGTAGGAGCCCTGTATACTATACACAAACACTGCAGTCATTTGATCTATCAAATGCAAGCCACGCTGGAAGCGTCACATCCGTGCCAAATGCCAAGCTGCATATGCAAGAGAAAGGGTAATTGCTCACACAAAACCGTCCTGACTCCCTTCCGTCCCTGTCTATCCATGAACTACAGCGACATTTACCAAATACAGACAGACAGACATGGACAATAGGGGCCATAGCAACATCTTCAACGCATGCCATTCTCCTCCTCCTTGCAGCTCAAGACTGAGACACATCCGTCAGCGGCCGCTCAGAGCATGTCTCGCAGATTGTTCACAAATTCTTCCGTAGAGTTGGATTGTGAACTGCCACGGTAGGACGGCTCCATATTGAGGCTTGGGAACGGGAACCGGGATCTGTGTTCCTGGATCTTGTCATTGGTGCATGTACGATCTTGGTCTCAAGGGCTGCGCTGCGAGATGTGCCAAGACAATGTTCCAGATGGGCTTTTCGTCACGATAAAGGGATCCCGAGTATGGGAATTGCAGCCTTTTTTCAGCTCTGGCTTTGAATTCCCGAGACCCACGTGGATACATAGCTGATAGCTTGAATGGTTTTGTATAGTGGCTTCATTGTACTGTATTGATCTATAGTGTGAGTCTGAAGGGTGAGTTGTAGTCAGACAAGACTCAATCTCTGCAATTATGAGAGGAAAAGAAGACAATGGCCAAATATCGGCTACAAGCCAAGGTTCGAATATCGATCAATTAAATCAAACCTCTTAATCTTGAGATAGGCCAACTCTCATATCATACTCGTATGTAAAGCGGTGTGATGCTCATATGTGACAGTAACAACAGCCATTCAAAGCCGTGTTTGTTCATGGATTAACTAAACACCCATGTCAACGCGTGCCGAAAAGACTGACTCCTGTAATTATGCATATTCTTCCGCCATCATGAAGACTCAAGACTCAAGACTGTGTCATGATATCCACTGCAACCTTGCGCTGTTACACGCGGTTGATTTCGATCATCGCGACTCCGCCCGCAAAAATGCAAGAAATATTCTCCACGTTTTTTCTTCCTTTCTAGCGCGGTAGCAGTCATTAAATTTTAATTATTCGCGTAATTAAGTGAACAAACGTGCTCTTCGCTTGGTCCCTTGATTCGGGCTATTGTGAAGAACCCTTATTTTTTTTCTTTCTTCCCCTCCCAGCGCGGCGGGCCTACCCGTTACAGGGTAAGGTCGCGGCTGTGGACGGACGGTAACCGCATCGCGGTGCAAACTCCGTGGGTGCTTTGATAGCATCTTAATGTGGGCAAAAGATGCTTGTTCTGTCTGATATGAGAATTCAGGTCTGGATCACTGTGTTGTTGACGATCTCTGCGCGACTAGGTCGATGCATTTTCTTGTCAAGTGTTTCACTATCTCAGGTGTCAGAATCTCCCACAAATCCAGACGCTGGTCTACTTGATGACATCCATACTTATCCCACTATCGATTTAGGGTATTTTGTAATAATCGTACGATAATTCTGGTCTTCGGTTTGGGATAGGTATCAACTATTCTTTTGACACAACCGGCTTTCTCACATTCCCTACTATCATGGGAAATCATTGCCTATGATGTTGGTATAGTCAGAGATGGTTTGCCTTCACAATGCGTTCACCCGATCTACGACAGTTAAACCATCAACCTGAGTCGGATGGATCACGGATGTTGATGCGGTTATTTTGAGAAGTTGGTCGTCTGACTGTCACTGAAACACGCGACGATGGTCCATCCGGTGTACGATCATCGTTCAAACTGCGACTCACTCAACATCATCGCTGCTCAACATTTGACACTATTTACGGTGAGAGGCCTATCCAACTCGCGATACGGATACTATATGGTGTTTTAGGAGATTCACCGCAACTATTCTTGATATAGAACAACCTGAAGCAGGCTCCATGAAACCCGAGTTGACCACCAGATGCCATAGCTTCTACGAATCTGAATCTGCCAGTGACAGTGACCTCACTCCATGCTTCACAACTTCGCCTCCAGATTCTATTCGTCCTCCAAGTTAAACTCAGTATTGGCCATCCTCAACATCGTATTCCATCGGATTTGCAATCCCCGGTGGACGGAGGGTCTTATCACCCCTGAACACTTGCTGGCGTTCAGGGGTCTATAGAGCTAAAGCCGGTTTCAGGAGACGGTGGAAGTGGTGATCGCCATGACAAGCTGCTAAGTAAGATTGTGATAATTCATGACTAGGAAGCCGAGGCCTGGACTGAACCCTTGAACCGAAAAGTTCCTCCGGGCCGTGAAAACGGGATTGTTAAGAATGAGAGTCGGCCCCGGGGCGGAAGAGGGACCCACTAAGCCCGAGTCTCGGGGCTCCATTCGGATGAACGGCTTCGGCCGCTCCCGGGGCCTTTTGCCTTGGAATATTCCACTGGGGCATCATTGGTTGAATGTCGTATTGTGATTTCAAGGTTAGGCTCTCGATACCATTTTCATGATCAAATTCCAATACCACCTCGCTTAAGCCAATCCACAGCCTTGAATAAAATTTTATTTGTTCTTCAACGGCAAGAATGACTCAACGTTACATACAGTCTTCTTCAACCAAGGTTCTACAGCGTTTTCTCCCAACGGTCAATCCAGCCTAACAAGACAAGCTCAGCCCTGCATCGCTTGTGTTTTTGAACTTCTTTCTTTCTTTTTCTTTCCCAGGGTCCAGGGGTCTAGAACACTGTTAGTGTATCCTCTAAGCCCCTGCCTAAAAAGCTGGTTTCTTGTGGTTACTGGTTCTGGTTGTTGGAAGGCGGGGGCTGACGTGCATGAGGGTTGCGCATGTGCGACGTCATGATCCTGTGACCAGGCCGTAACTGCCAAAGTTGAAAGTGTCCAGTCTCTCTTTCCAAGGTGGAAATCAATTGTTAGTGGCTTTGAACTTGGCTCATGGCTTAGACCTTTGGGTTTATTGGTGGTTATTGGTTGGGTCGAGTTGGGTTAGAACAAACCATGGAAGCTTAATACCTCTTCCTCTCTCTTTGTCTTTCCTCGATCAATCACCTGTTGCAGCCTAACCACTCTCATTTCACTATATACATAAGATCGCCGTTCCCATTCAAACCGCCCGTTAACTGTCATCCATCCATCCATCCATCCATCCTCAAAAGTGAATCCCACTTAACTTTACCCATCGTGATCTGCTCTGAGCAATCACCCCCACTCTGATCATCATCGGGTTGTTCCCCATCAATCGCTGTTGGGTTTCTTTATCTGTCGCATTCGCATTGCGGGTAACTGCATCTCATTCCATCTAATCCATCGCTCTATCAAACGCCAAAATGGGTATGTTATGTCTCTTGCGCTGCACCTTGCCGTGTATTCCGTGTCGCAAAGTCAACCGTCACTGACGTCATCGCAATAGTCACCAAACCCTACGAGAAGAAGCGACTCTACATTCAGCACCCAGAGGAGGATTATGCCGTTGTCAGTCATCGCACAACGCGTATTGTTCCACCTCCGCGAAGAACACCTTCACCACCTCCGCCGCCGCCTGTTGTTATCCGGCCTCCGCTGCCACCACCACCTCCTCCACAGCTTTGCCCGCCTCCCCCCCCGCCA